>VWZG01011476.1:89222-136258 GCA_013396735.1 Grallaria varia
TGAACCTCATTATTAAAGTATAGTAAAAGTCAAATGAAACCTTAATTAATAAGATTTTTACCTAACTCTTAAAGTATTTTCCTTTCTGATTGGCATCACTTTTCCCTGATTTAAACTTGTGCTAGGGAATCTTTATGCAACAGCTGAGGTTTTCCTGGTGTACTGGTATTTTGGGCTTCTCTGTAGAAAATGAACTGAGTTTCAGAAAAAAACCCAAACAAACCCAAACCAAAAAGAAGTTTTTGCTTCATGGACTATTCTCAGATTTGTTCTCTCATGTTCTCAGAAACCTCCAAAAAGACAAAACTTGGAATTGAATATACATAATTTTTCATGATTATAGATTTTCTGAAGTTAATATAATGAACTAGATATCTTATAACTGTTTATATTGTTGAACGCTATTATGAAAAGTTTCTCTGCCATTCTTCCCCACTGTCAGATAGCAGGTTAGCCATGGAGCCAAAGGAGGGCTCAAAAAAAGGTGAGCTTATACTTGAAGAATAGAATCTACAACCTTCTAACTAAACAGGAATATTATACTGAGCTTTTTAGAAAACAGCTACACGCTTAGAAGATTTAAAATTTAATTAAAATTTTGTACTTAATTTATATCTCAGAAATTTGAAGGCAAATTAATTTTAAAAAGGTAAAAATTTCCTATAATCTGTTTTAAAATGTCAGATATAGAGACTCAAACTGAAGCTATGTATGAAAACAAAATTCTTCACTAAAGACAAAATAGCAATATTTTGTGGGGAAAGAAGATGGATAAACTCCTAATAGAGTAGTAACTTTCATGTGCATTTTCTGGACTTTTGTACTCTTTTTCTAGTACAAACTGCTAAAGTGAAAGGAATTTTGATATCTGTTAAAGTGAGATAGCATCTTTTTCATTAAAATTAAATAAAAGAGTTCTTCTCCAAAGTTAATTCTGAAGATCAGCTGGAGAGGGTCCACAGCAGCTGAATTCAAGTGACAAGTAAGAGGAAAATGAGGTTTTAAGCTCCTCTCACCCCTTTTTAAAAGATCTTTACATGGGGTATTTAATCATTGTTTCATATGCAGATAATCCTTTGCAAATGGCAAAGAACTAGAAATTAGAAAAATAGTAAGCAATAATACCACTGGGAGTCATTTACTTGGGCTTCACTTACCTAAAATTACTACAATTATTAAATATGTTGGAAAGAAATAATGAAACTACATCGTCTCCACAAAAATGTACAAATCATATTTCCTGTTACAGAAATTGTTTGAGAGATATAAAACAGCGTTATGTCACAATTCAGCAACAATTTACTTGCCATTTAAGAGCAAATTAGATTCATACACGATCATTTATTGATAAATGGATGGGGGGAAAAATATATATATTCTCTGTGTGCAGAGAGAGACTTTGCATTTGGCACATTTGCTGGTTCTTAAATTAACATGTTTTGCCAATAGTTTTCCAATGAGTGTGTGATAGCCCAGTGATCTTCTGACTACTCTGCACTGTCTGAGGCCATGTGGCCTGTCAGCATTTCCATTCATGCACAGCAGCTGATGCCCAACAGGGTTGTAATGCTCGTCAGAAGTAGTTTTCTAGGAAGAGCTGTGCCAAACCAAAGAACTTTGATTCCCTCTGCAAGTTGTGGACACCGACATGAAATAAACTGTGACTGCTGATCGGTGAATGACCATTTCTATAATGATCACACCATCTGTAATTTATCAAGGTAGTATTCTTGATGTCACACAGCTTGGGTAACTGAGGAGCAGAAGCACAGGCTTTAAAATGCATTTCTCAGGTTGCATAATCTGCATAAGGATGCCCAAGTAAAATAATCTCTACCATTCTCTAAGCAGACAATCTATACCACGCTCTAAGTAAAGATCAGGCAGGACTGTAATAAATTTTTGACAAAAATTTTCCCTAGAAAAAGGTGATTTTAACACTTAAATGAAAATTTTCTCATCAGATGGTTTGTCATAATTTGCCAGTATGCCCTGAAACAAAAAGACTTGCTGGGTAAAGCAATCTGTCAAAGAAACTCATATTAACTGCACTACACTCTTTAAAAATATGTCTACTTGTTCTGTCTGTGTTATGAAATATCAACCATAGCTCAATGATTTTTTGTTTCCTTCTTATTTTATTAGTACAGTAGAAAGACACCATCTATGAAAGCATCTAGTATTTAAAAAATGTTCTCTAATGACATGTCTTTTTCTATACAAAAACATTAATGATAAAACGATCTCTTAATTGTCACAGTTCCCTTTATGCTGACCATAAGTAAAAAGCTAAAATATATAAGTTTATAACATGGAGTCACGAAGTACTCTTTTAGGTATTCACAACTTCTAATTTATGCATTTAACTTTAGGTTTCTAAATTGGGAGCCAAGTTCTGCAGGCAGCCATAGAAAAAGACAGGCTGTGCCACCGTACAGCGCAGAGTATGAGCGCTTGAATCCACTCCTAGAGCAGCCTCCCTCTCTCCACCGACTATGGAGAGCTTAGTGAGACTAACTTACACACACACCTTAAATTAGATACCTAAAGCAGATGGACTGAGCACCTGCCTGTTTTCCACAGAATTTTTATGATACTTGGCTTTGTGGAAGGTCTATAGCAGTAGGAGAGGGTTCTGCTGACCTGAACAAATTACTAAACATATTGTAACAACGACCTGATATAGCTAAGCTCGTGCCCAGAATTCTCTTCCCGTCTTTTTCATTTTTGGTATCCAAATGGCAGGTTCACGTATAATATAAGGAAGAATAGCTTTCTTCGATCTGTAGTTTCTGAGCTATCCCATTTCCACAAAATATATACCATTCTGTGGGCTCAATTTCAATGCACTATTCCAAAACTTTGGCATAAAATCTAAATTATAGAAAAATGAACGCTTTTCCCGGACTTAAAGCAATGGGAAAACAGACAGACACTACAAAGCAATTTTCTCAAATGTCTTCTGGCTAAAATGAGAAAAACTTTTCTATGATTTTACTTAAGAGCTGTAAGGTTTTAAACAAATATTTAAATTCACAAGTATAAATAGATTTTTAAAATTTCTTCAGTTACAGATAATAACATTGCAATAACTCTATATAAGCAGACTCACAATACATCTTATTTAGTTTTCATGTCTTTTTTGTACTGTATAAATTCAATTAAATTTCGCAGGCTCACTCATACAAATACCTTAAGAGGCCCAAATGATAAGAAAAGAGAACTGGCAATTTGGAGTGGACAGGACATAACAAGGATACACACGATGGCTAAAAATGTATAAAAGATTAAGAAAGTTATACAAAAGTAGATAAAAGTTGTGTTACTTTGTTCTGCCTGGCTCCAGATGACAAAACGAAGAACCAGTTCTCGGTTTGTGGGTTTTGCAGGAGAAGTAGGTGGGTGCAGGGAGGCAGAGCTTGCGGGCTGGCTACCAAGGCTGACCATCCCCTGCTGGGGTATATGCAGCCAGCCTGTGAAAACTCTATTGCAGTAATGGAATTGAACTGCATAAAAGAGCGCTTTTTTATCATCTTCATTTTGTACAGGATTCACACACACTAAAATTCTACAGAAGATCCTGAAATTTCCCCAGCAATTACAAGTCAACTAGCCACCATGGAATTTGTGGGTTTGACATTTGGAAGGCATTCTGGCAGCAAGGGGCTGTACACTCGGGGTGATGGGGGTAGAAAGGGTCAACTGCATTTCCTGGAGGGGGCAGTGTTACCGAGCTTAACAAGAATACAAAGGTGAGCCCTCCTAGTGGTTAATAACATATTTCCAAATTGCTGTAATAAAAATAGGTAGTTCTCTGTGCTAAGAAAACGGAGATGTCCAGAACTGTTAAGAGTAGCAACAATCTCTGCTGGATGTTTTTACTGGTGAGAGTGGGGACATTTTTATGAAAAAAATACAAATTAATGTACTTCACATACGCCTGAAGTGGGCAGGCAGTTGAGCAAGGTGATAATTGTAGATCCCTTCCAATTGAAATTAAATATTTTATTCTCTAATATTTTTGCAAAATTGCAGGAGCTGCAATGTTCTGCAAATGACTTCAGTGCTGTCACTGTTGAAGTGCAGTATATTAATTCCAATAGTTTTAGTGTACTTTATCTTTTTAAGCTCTTAGAGAGTCCTTATAAAGCTCTATCTAAATTTGTTGACCTCTATACTAGAGGTCCTGCATAACCAAAATGTCCCAAATGTTCAAAACACCCTGTGTCTCTTTCAGGGACTGTTTATTTTATACAACTGTTCCTGGGAATCTTTTACTTACTTACTTACTTTGATTGGCCTTTAGATTACTTACCCCTTTTTGGGATGATGTTATCGATAAAAAAATTTAACCCAGCCTTTTTAGGAAAAGGAAATGTATTATTTGTATTAATGATTAAAATTGCTCTGTCAAGGATATTGTACTGCTTGGGAATGAACAAGACATTGACTGCTGACTATTTAAACAAGTTTATGATTTCATAAAGGCATAACAAATGTCATTCTCTTTATGACAGAACAAAATTCTTTAACATCTTGTGATCCAGGCCAGAACTGAGTTTCTGTGACAAAGGCACCCTCATTATCTGCAGAGATTAGAGACCTACTTAAATCAAAAACACTCAATGTCTGTGCACTGGTTTTA
This sequence comes from Grallaria varia, assembly GCA_013396735.1. NCBI lineage: Eukaryota > Metazoa > Chordata > Aves > Passeriformes > Formicariidae > Grallaria > Grallaria varia. The sequence goes on from VWZG01011476.1 coordinate 93,868, forward strand.
CATACCAGTATGTTGACCCCTCTAAGAGATTGAAAGGTTTTGAACTTCAGTACTGTCACTTGAACAATAATTTAAGATTCAAATAATGTCAGGCATAATCAGATGAACAGGAAAAGCTTGATGTGAGCCCTTGGGTAAGGTGAATAATACAGACATGAACTTGTTGAAGGAGAAGAGCTTCAAGCCACAAGAAGAACAGATAAATAAAGGAGTTTGTATGGAGAACAAAAAGATCAGCCAGACCTGGTGCAGAATTTTGAAAAAGACCAGACTAAAGTATAGATGCTAAGTCAGTCTTATAAACTCTGGGTGCATTCTTCAGTGATAGACTAAACCCTCACACAATAGTAATCACAATATACTACTCAACTACTCTCATGAGAAAAAGACTGAAATATCACGTTTGTGAGAAAATGCAACTGCTAATAAATTGTTGTGACAAACTAGAACTTTTATATATAGAACCAAGAAGGGTGCTTTCCTAATGTTTTAGGTTTGGAAGTTTGTTTGTTTTAAAAAGACATGTATGGCTGTAGCAATAATCCTCTACATGGATCAGCTGGTTTGTTAATTGCCTAGAAAAATTTCAATAATGATTCACAGAAAATTCAGACCATATCTGTGTAATGTCATAGAGGAAGGCCTGGAAGAGTAGAGAATACATCACTTTCAAGGATGACACATGTTCCATTAGTCCGAGTTTGGCTTGACTTTTTAAGTGGCTTTTAAAAATATTTTTGAATTTTTAAACACATTAGAGAAACACCACAATGCTTTTCATACTGTAAGTATGTAAAGCACATTTTTGTGCAGCATAATTGAAACCTAATTAATCTTTTCCCTTGGAGATCTTTTAGAGTTGAGGGTAGCGACTAACATAGAAAGAGGACTCAGTAACAAGAGGCATTTCCATTTACAAATATTTTCTCTGGAGCATCAAAGGAATGTTTGGAAATACGTTGCAACAACTTGACTTAAATGTTTTGATTATGCATTACACATGCCATTTAACCTTTCTGTACCTCAATTTCCACCNNNNCATATGAAAACAATATGTGAATATATTTTACTGGGGAGAAAGGAATTAAACCATCTTCTTTTTTTTCTCTAGCCCTTAATAATATTACAAATTTATATGAGAATAATACATGAAGAAATGTTATTTGAAAACAGAAATTAAAGCATAAAATATCTTTCAGGGAGTGAATGAAAAGCCATACTTATTTGGCAGCAAAAAATGTAGTATGTGCATAGAACAAGTATATTTAAATACTGCTAGTGCATTTACTCCACTATCAGTTCATCCAGGTTACACGTTATTACCTAACATAACAACAAATATTAAACGCTCTCTGATTCATAGTTAAATACTTCCTGTTTCCTTTTTTTCCTGTTCTGCATTTGAGTTTTCTAGTCATGCAGAAAAGGACTAAGAGATCTACTTGGTTTTGGATACTTTATACAAAACTCTAATAACTAGTAGCACTGGGAACCTTTCCTTCAAGCCCAAAAAGGCACTGCTTTTGGGTTTGGATTGAATCTAAAAATAGATTTCTACTGGAAGAAGAGGAAAGGAGGTTATCCTACTGTCATGCTTTATGAAACACACAGATGAGACCAGTATGTGCTCTATACTTCCGTACCTTTGAACATGGACAGAATTTTATCTCCAGAGTGTAAATACGGAAGGTTGTATCTGCCAAGCATTCTGTCACATTAACACTTAAACTTCTGTAAATAAGCCTGCAAAACTCTAGATGGAAGGATAAAATATATCCTAACATTCACAATATTTTTCTAATAACATATAGACTGTATAATAATAATGAATGTTGGGTCAGTGCTGAAAATACAGAAAATGACATTTCCATCTTAGATAGAACATAACATCTCTTAGGAACTTGAAAATAGATTATTTTTTACATGCTTCTAAAATTTTCACATTTATCTTTCAAAATTTTTCTTTTGCCTGACAACAGGATTTGATTAAAAGTTTAGAAGTATATTTTGAACTGTAAAATTATTTCTTTTGGTATTGTGAAAATACTTGGCTGTAATACTAGTTAATAGGTAACAGCTAGTATTACTGGCAAGTATTAGTAGTATTACTAATACTACTAATAGCCTGCTTTTTCCCGCTTTAATCTTTCCATATCCATCGAACATATTTCATAACTCTTCATTTTTTTTATTTTATGTTTTTGTTTGTAGGGTTTTCTGGGTGTGGACAGGTATTTTGTTTGCTTGGTTTTATTTGGAAATGTTAAATAATTATTGTAACTATTGGTTAGGTTAACTTTTTTTTTTTTTTCCAAAAAACCAGTCTATATTATTTTTAGCCACAAGAAAGGATTTGGGTCTCCAAACCAAAAAGAAAACCAGAAAAATGTCATAATATCTGCTTGTGTAGATATTATGTGTATTACTGTGTATTAGTTGAAGACTGGTGTTCAGTAACACTGGTCCATAAGGCATTTGTATATATTCTAAATGAACATAGAAATACATAAAATATGTTATGTATATATTGCAAATAATTTCATTAAAACATACATATATTTTGTTTAGCATGGCAAGTAGCACTTGTTAAGTCACAGCTACTTAATTTTCATATCTCTCAGGGTACTCAAGAACACCAAGTTATCAAAATGACTCTTCTCATACCACATACAACCCTTCCTGCCTCAGTGCTTCCAACCGGTACGCATCTGCTCTTGGGTACCACTCAAGCAGTAAAGTCTGCTGGCAGAGTAACACTAAATGTCTCAGAAGCTTTCCCGCTTTTTTTTACTCATTTCTGTCTTCAATAGTCTTCTGAACTTTCTCTACAAACCATCAAGTACTGGTTTCTCAGTTACATGTCTTAATCACTACAGCTTTAAGTATCTATTCACATCAAAATATTATCTCAATAATCATGAAAGAAATGACTGTAGGACTGTTCCTAAAGATGAAATGGCCAAGTGAAGAAAAATTAAGCATTTTTAAGCTTATAGGTCATCTCATTACAGATGTCATTCAATTTACAAAGAAGTCAATAGAAGTCTTCTGAATAATCCTCAAAGAAATAAATGGCCTTTGATGTGGCCATTTTCTTTTTCCAAAGGTACTCAAATACCCATGCATTTATCTCAAAACAAATTATTTAGATAAGAACACCTAATTACAGAGGACTGTTCTTTCATTTATATCTTATGTAACTTGCTATTCTGTGTCATATAATACAGCTTTTCTCTATAGTTCTGTATTTTAAAGGTAAAAGAAGAACTAATGAGACTGCTTAGGACTGACAGGTGAAGTTCTATGATGACTGAATTAGACTTTTATCTACCTGAGGTGTCTAACTAGAAATATAAAGCACTTTACTGCATGGTGGGTTTTCTTTTCCCCCGCCTTCATTCAGATGTCATCCTGAAATAAACATGCCAAAACTCTGCTTTGCTTACTGCGTCATCAGGGCTTGCAAACGCTAGCACTTCTCTGACAGGCATTGTGAATCACAGTTATTTTTTCTCCCAATGTCTACGAGGTCTGCCACCTGAACTGGCATAGTTTGCAAGTGCCATCAACTTCTCCTCAGGGCTTACAAGCTATATTTGCTCTTTCTGAAGAATCTGAAAATGTTGTGAACCATAACTATGTTTCTGAGAGAACTTACAAGTTCTGCCATCTGTGCCTGCAGTGCTTTAGAGCACCATAATACGGATATGGAGATATTTTCATCATGGGGTTTACGATCTCTACCAGCTGCATCAGCAGAGATTGTTAGTGCTGTGAACCACAGCCATTTATCTCTCAGCACAGATGCCTGCTTTACTTTTTTATTAATGGTCTATATCTGTTTGACCACTGTTATACATACGTGTAAATTTTTCAGCCAAAAAAAGAGCAAACAACAAAATCAATCCTTTAAAACACATCTTTAATCACTGCAGATCAGGAGAAATTTCTAAATATTTACTTAAGTTTAACTATGCCTTGTCTAGACCAAGAATTTACTGCAAATACAATTATTGTGATAGCCAGACCACTTGTAACCTTTTCTGTAGTTTCACAAAGCTGCAGCTCATGCTGCTATTCACAGATTTTGAGAAAGGAAGTTAATCTCTCTTTATGCTGTTCTGGCATCTTCCAACTACCTCCAGTTTAGGCAATGCCATGAAAAAACTGCCCTTATGAAGGAAGCTTTTGCTCTCATTGGCTATCATGAGGGAGTTTTGGCACTCAGCGCTACATCACTACTTTCCTTACATTGGCCCTGGGAAAGAAATGTGCCAGGTTTTTATGAGGAGTAACGGCAAATCCAGATGGGCACAACCAGGGCTGCGGGTGTCAGAGGGGAATGTAGAAAGGAGCTCTGTCTTCTCCATATGTTGACAGAGAAAGAAGCCGCTGACAGAGAAAGCAGCCATTGACATGCCAAGAAACTCTGACTGGCTGTCTAACTAGGGAAGACAGGGTTATGAAGGAAAGTAGTCAGAGACTTTACTGTTGATGTCATTATGTGCCTATGGCTTTCCTATATACTTGTATGGGAAACATATGGCTTTGAAAAGTCTAGTAGTAAAATGCCAATAAATTAACAACTAGAGAACTTCAAATTACAGCTTTGAAGATACCGGGCTTGTATATCTATAATTCTGTGTCTGTGTGAGTGCACGAGCCTGACCTGACACAGTTAGATTCAAATTAATTTGGCTGTGAAGTGCCAAACCAGAAACACTTTGTGGATACATGGAGTTTTGAGGAAAAGATCTTATTTCTTATCAGCCACATGGAGATTTGTTTGATACCTACGATTCTCCAGATCTTGCTCCTGGGGCTGTCTAACTGTGTTGGTTGCCCACACCTGGGGACACAAAGGACCCCTAAGCCCTCAGGCAGGAGAATCTGGCACCTGGTGATTCCAAAAAGCAACTAAATCTGCATCCTGCAAATCCTAGGTCTTCAGATCAACTGGAGGTTTCCCTCATAACACGGTTTTTGGAAAGCAATGAATAGACTTATTTTGGAGAACTACTTGCTTAGGTTGAAGTTAAGTATGTTTAATTTTCATTATTAATGTAGAGATTTTAAACATGAAAGTGCTAATGTCAGTTTTCATTATTTACAAAAATTTATCCAAAATCACTTACAGGTTACATTCCTGCAGAAATTATGGGGGAAATGCAAAGTTTCTAGATGAAACCAAGTAATAATTTTTTTTTTTTCTGAATATGAATAAAAATCCTAGAATTTATAGCATTTGAGATGTAATATCTAAATCATGGAATGTAGTAGAACGATATGAGGTTGACTACTGCCTGTCAACTATACCTATGTTGTCCATGAAAAAAAAATCTTGTAGCTTCAGTTCAGTGTTGAAAACCTACACATGCTAAATTTTATACAAAAGACAAATGTTCAAAGGGAAAACAGGAGTATCAATACTTTATGACTCTTGTATATGCTGATTCTACTATAATGTTTACTGAGCAGTCATTAGTGCCTTGATCCACATCCTCAGGCGCATTCAAAATTGAAGTCATAGTCCCTATTTGCAATGTACTGGTAAGATGCCTAACAGTTTGTTCTTCGTTTGCATTAATATTTTAGCAAATCTCATATATGTTTACATATTATCTATGAACACTTAAAATAATTTTATTAATGCTTTCAAAAGTCTATTTCTGTAGCTCCATTGCTTTCTATATTTTTTCTGCATTTTAAAAAAAGTGACTCCAAAAGTTTTGAATTAAATAAATTTGAAAATTTGAATTGGTGCATGCAGATTTTTTTCTGCTTTTCTATTGTCTATGTCAACTGAGCAAACAAAAGATTTTAATTTTAAAAACCTTTGGAGGGAGGAGTACATTTTCCTCAGACTAATATGAAGTATTTCCTTTTCTGAATCAGTGCACAGGTCTGGGAAAGACAAAATCAAGACGAAAATAAATGTGCAACTGCACCTGCTTCTTGGAAGTAGGTGGTATTTAAGCTGAATTTAATATTGGTATTTACATAAAAGGAGAGTGCACACTGGCAAAGAATCCACATGAACATGGTCCAGGTATCTACAACTAGGGGATCATTACTAAACCAAATTATTTTCATGAATAAACGCATCTGGATATTATACCATTTTTTGGGAACCTGCAGTTAAATCTGCAGACTAAGTAGAGAGAAACCTGAAAATTGCTAAAAAAAATAACTTTGTCCTAATCTACTATGTATTGGGCTACCTGAATGATTTTCCTCTTTTTCCTAATACAAATATGAAAACATTCAGAGGGCTTATTGATCCCCAATACTTAACTGTTAGGTCATATGAATAGCAAATGAAAAATGATATAAAATATGCAAAATAATAGTGCATTAGCCTAAACAACACTAATAAATTGCAAAGCTTAGCATGAAATTGAAAATCACTAATGGAGCACTGTGCAGTTTGTTGAAGCAATGAGCAGTCAAAGAATCATACATAATGTAACAGTACAATTGCTAACAGCAGGTCCATAGAAGACAATTTAAACTTGTTTTTTATGGACAAGAGGAATTGATCTTTGGAGCGGGTCCTAAGGAGATTCCACTTAGCCCGAACAGCATCTTGGGATTGAGTTCTGGTCTATCCCTTGCATCAAATACATATTTATGGACTTCCAGAAAACACTGATTTAAATTACACATAAGGTTATGGTTTATGAACTTAAACCAGAAGAGGTAAAAATATTAGACATGTGGAACTAATACTAGAAACTGAATTTGAATTCCATGCTTATGACAGTCCTGGAGATTCCACTGAAAGACAGGTCATATGTCATATGTTCCACTTCTTAAAATTGTGGGGAGCTACAAGTATTTAAAGCTATGAACACAAAAGATGAATGGTTTTCCAAATCATTATATGCTAGATGATATTGTACTTTCTCAAGGCCATCTACATGAAAAATCAACTTATGTTTAATGTGGTTGGTATGAAATGCACTGGTAGGAAAAGTTCTCATATTTTTGAACATTCATGGGGAAATTTTTTATCACAGTTGTTTTTCTTTTAGCAGAATTTTCCCAATGAAATGTTAAATTTTATGTTGTCTTGCAATATAAGTCAAAAAGACTTTATAGAATTTAGCAGTATCATACGATCTGATCTGAAGTACACAAATTAACAACTGAAAAGACAAATGTGAGATTCATATGAGATTGGATGCAAAAAATATTTCCTGTTGCAGCCAACATTTTCCTTGATGAGCACGGCTCTTTTCTTCCAATTGATTTGAACTCAGTACCTGAATATATGTCTTTTTTATGCTGTTATTTTGCACTTTGTGGTTGTGTAGGCCAAAACTCTGGCCTTATTAGCCTATATGTCTTAATGAAGCTCTGCAAAAACCTGCAGAAAAATTCTATGTGTGTAAAATGGAGAGGTAGCACAGATGGGTCTTTTGTTTATTAAAATGTAAATGGTGTGGGCTTTCTGTATTGCTAAAGTTTTGTGGATAGATTGTTACTTCTTAGGCCTACTCATAGACCTAATAAACCTAAAGCCACAACTAACTGAACAGCAAGTAGATTTCCAAAGAGCAACAGTTCATGCACTCACTGGCAAAAAAATATTGTAAGTTGCATAAGTTGAGATCTGAGAGATTGAAAGCAGAAAATAAAAAACTGTATGATAGGAAGTCCATCATCCCAGGGCGCTCACTGATGTAAAGGCGGCATGACTGAAGAAATATGGGGTCATCACCATGGTGTATTGTTTGATCTTGAAGCTACAAATGTTATATTCCAAGTAACTCCTGGTGTAAACAGTCCCAAATTTACATGGATACCCTTTCTTCTGAACACCCTAGAGGTACCTTACTGGTGATACAGGGTATTAAAGTATTATAGTACAACTTATTAAGTAGCTTGTGACTTCAGGGAAGCAAATGGAGAACTATAATGTTACAGTCATAACCCTTTTAAAAACATAGGCTCCGACTCAAAACAAATTTCTCATAACAGTAATTCAGGTCAAGGTGTTGCTCCATATTTTTGGTATTGTCAAAATGAGATGTGCAATGTGCAACTTACACTTTTGGGAATGAAACACAGATAAAGTACTTAAACAACTTATGCATCAAAATTGTGGTAATAATTTAAGGTATTTAAGTTTAAGGTTTGCTTTATTCAGCTCTGGTGTCACTACCAGCCAAAATAAACTGATTTTTTTACAGTCTAACTGTAATCAGCATTCATGCTCTTCAAGTTGATCCAAGTATTTTCACAACCTAAGCTGTCTTTTAAAAAATTTTTTCTTGTATTTATTTATTTTATTCTTAAGGATCCATTTTCTGCCTTGGTGTCAGCAAAGCAGTTTCACAACCTCCTTGTCTCTTAACTTTTGTATCAAACAACTATGCTGAAAACTATCCCATTTCCATAGCATTCCTCTCTGATGCTAGTATTCAGCTGTTCCTCCCCTAGAATAAGCTTCCTGTCATACTGTGCAATATGTGTAGCAAGGATGCTAACATTTTCAGAAGAGGCTATGTTAGAAATTTTTTAGTTAATATTTGAATGAAAAGAATCTGCTCCTAGACCTATGAAAAAAGAAGTATTCCCTATTCCTCTCATCATATAAATAAAAATATAAAAATGAGAGAGCTGACACTGTAATGTAGCAGTTGGAAAGTGAAAGTGCTGACACTGGCTCGTTCTCTTTCTTCCCCTTTCCCTTCCTTTCCTTCCTATTTGGTCAAAATTTTCAGGATCCATCACTCTGTACTGTGTTGTATATGTTTACTGATATGGTTATCTGTTTTAATAAAAGAGAGATCCCCAAAATGGTGTCACATTTTAGTACACAAGATGTTCTTCTTGAGCTGCAATGTATGCAGAGAGAGCAGTATAAGTAGTAAAACTTTTATTTCATGCATTAGTATACGTAACTACGATAAATTTATGCTATATTATTTTATACTTAGAAGCCCTGAAGATCATACAAATAGACAGAAAAAATATTATCGTTTTGAGAACTCTGAGAATATTTACTTGGTACACCAAAACATACGGTGATTAAGTATGACAAATCATACTTCTAAAAGATTTTTTTTCTTTTTGTGACTTATTTTGCTTCTGTGAAAGGCACCAAATGGACAGTCCTCAAATCCTGAGCCTTGCATTGTTCACATTAGAAAAAAGCTACCCCAATTTCCCACCAGCGTACATAATTGCTGCCATTGAACTGCTATTTGTGACAGTAAGACAACAGCATAGTCTATACACCCCATTCAGTGCTCACTGTTTCTACCAACAGTGCAAGCTGGAGTGCCATTTGTGGCATTAGCTTTTGTATATATAACAACCTGTCAATTAGGAAGCGAATTAACCAGATCACTACACAATAATCATCATATAACATCCCTCAGTCCCTGCTAAGCTGAGCTATTTTCAAACTGGCAAATCAGAGCCTCTGATCTAGTGCTGTGTGCCATACAGACACCCCAAGTTTGTTCATGCATTGGATCATGCAATTGTACTTACTGCAGTATTAAAACAGAATATATTTAGAACTTATTATTACTGTTACCATTTCACTAGTGTGACACTGATGGCTGCAGGGAGTAAACAAACACAATACGCAACAAGACCAACAATCAAGATATCACTTTTCTCATTAAATAACCTTGGTAAAGGTTAATTATTTTCCATTAAGCTTGCCAATTTCATCAGGATGAAAAATATACAGAACATATTTGAAGACAGCATCTTTAAACTTGTAACAAAGAACCAGAAACTGATTGTTTTGGTTATTAGAAGTAGCTGACTTTGACCATCCTTAGAGTAGTTTTTTGATGGTACACTGGAGCTACACTATTACCATAACTACTGTAATCATCATGATAATAATGATTATGTTGAAATCTAAATGTGTGAAATTAAGCCATTAACAACTATAAATATGTCCAGCAATGAGGTCAATGAAAGGTCATTACACTATGTACAACCAGGATGTTGCATTCAGATGATTCACGATTGTATTGTGTCTGTACACTGGCTTCTTTGGTGATTTCATAAAGAATGAGTGATCATAATAAAGCATCATACCAAATATTCTCTAGGCTCAAGTTATTATACTGTAGGAAAAAAACCCCACCAGTTCTTACTTGCAATCAAACTACTGAGCTCATTCACTCATGTAAGGAAAGGTGAAATTACAGACAATTTGGTAAGTCAATGCAGTATGACAAGTGCACATATGTTTATATGTTAATTTAATCCACTTGGATCCTCATATACAACGAGAACAGGATATTTCATTAAAATGTCAGCAATTCCAAAGTGGAAAAAAGTAAACTCTGAAGGTATTCAGGCAGAGTTTCACTCTGAAAGTGTTGATGTGCATTGGGTGCAATTTTGCTTTTGGTTCTAAATAAAGCCAAAGAGTACAAAGAAGAATAAAATACAATACAAGGAAGAAGAAACGGTATTCTAAGCATGATGTAAATTTCAATAGTATGTATAATTCTAGAGAGAATGCCTGATCTGTTTTTATTTTACCATTATAGTCTTTCCTTTCTTTGGGAGGGACAGCGCAATAGATACAGAATATGTTCTATTAAACATAAAAATACCATAAGTCAGAATGTGCTGTACAGATACAAATGACTAGGTCCTCCTGACCATGACACTTACAATCCTATTAGTCAAAGACATCAAACTGAGGAGCTTAAATATGACTTAAGGAGATGTTGGTGAGACCATCCTGACAAAGTTTGACAAAAAAGAAAGATGCACAAGGAACAACCTTGACAGAATACAAATGCAGTATGTAAAGCTCAGATGTAAAGCAAATATGCATACAAAAAAAAAAAAAANTGAAATTGGAGAAGAAAGCAAAGCAATTTTCTGTAATGACAGCTGAAATATTCCAAATCATAGAAAAATATAGAAAATAATTGGAATGATAGAGACAAGACAAAGTTTATGGAAGCTGGCCAAGGTTCAGTATGAACAGGAATGTATTGGATTTTATAAAAGTGGCAAGAACCAAATTTGTTTCTGCAATAGCTGAAAGTTTCTGTGCCTTGCTGTCAGAACCAAACCCACTCGTGATGATCTCAGGACCAACACATTTACGTTCCCACAATGCTGTGTTGGCACTTAATAAGCTCTGCTGATCTTGAGCCAGCTATGCAAGGAAACAACCTCGAGTCTCTGTTATGGTCAATCTGGCACTCAGACAAATAATTGGTAGTTGACTGAACTTCAATGTCATCTTTATAAGACGACTAGACATAGATAGAAACAAATAGGAACCTGGTGGAGCATGCGAAGGAGAAAGGTAATAGAAAGAGAAAAGGAAGAGAAACTACTGACAGAAGCAACCTTGTGGGCAGATTGGAGGAGGCAATTTAATCAAAATTTTTAAATGCTTAAGTACCACCCAGGATATGTTATTAAGTTTATAAAGAATGAGGTCTGAATTCACGTTCATTAAAAATCTATACCAGAAGTGTACAAATGATGAGGTTCTTGTTGAAACTTCCTTTTGTAATAATTTACTTTTAAGCACATAACTTATGAGTTTAAGGGTAAAAAAAATGCTGCTGCAGGCCAGGCCACCATTCAATGGCAATGCCAAGTCATTCAATTAGCTTAACCGAAAGAAAGTATGTCTCATACACTGAAATACACTGCAATGTGAATCAGTCCACTGAGGGTAAAGATGTCTTAGACTGGAAGATTTCAAATCAGATGAAAGAAAATTATAAAAGTTTACAATGAAAAATAATGCCGTAAAAGCATCTGTATAATCCAGAATTCAACAGTAAATAATAATAATGAGTATTTAATTTATTTTTCTAGTAAGCTAAACCTTCTTCACTTCTGACAAACATATATTAAGATGCATTCTTTCTATTCTGTAAAAGACTTATTATATAAGCCTGATGTACCGCTTTTTCATCCATGAAAAAGCAACTTATAGTTGTGATTACAATTCTCTTTTATATTCTGCTTCTTTGATTCCTCACAGTGAGATTTCTCAAAATTTGAGTGAGGACTATGCCAAACACCAGAGAAATATAAATAGTTTTAGACAGAGATACTGAAAACTTGTGCCTAGGACCTTTGCCCCTGGTATAATTTGATGACACAGGAATCTCAGTGTTCACTGGGGAGAAAAAAAAATTAAACAGCCCTCAGTGTCGCAATTGAGGAAAAAAATTAAGAAATGCAACTGACGTACATGGAGTCATGCTGGAGGACTAGTTACAACCCTTACTATAACTCTTACTTGCATAATGATGTATCTTATTGTTACCCTGACTATAATTTACTCAAGTAAATATCTCACTTGTCTTACAGAGTAGAATGTGTATTTGAATTTTTCCTTTAAAGAGGAAGGTGTCTGCTGATACTGCAGTAGGTGACTGCTTTTTGTTCAGTCTCACTGCCGCCAAAGTACTACAAATTCCACTAGGGATACAAATCCTGCACTTAGGTAGCGTGATGCTGAAATTGCCTTCTGGAGAGATTCCAATTCCCTTGACTCTACATGAACACACACCTTTAAAGCCATCTTAATTGAGGCAAAGAGGGTTGTGATGATCTCCAGCCTACAATAACAAAGAGTCTTTCTACTTTTGTTTCAAACATAACACAAGGGCATAAAATGGTCTCAAGGTATTTTAGAGAGGATTCAGCAGGAGCTGGAAAAAATTTAAAGGAAGGTGAAAGAGAAAGTAAAACAAGTGATATTTCTTGAGAGTGAGAAGGAAAAATTAATTGCCATATTTGAACCCTTAAACACTTGTCCTGTTTTCTCTATTAGCTTTAATAAAATGGATGCTGTAACCAAGATATAATTGCCATTGACACTTGCTCACTACTTACTCTGTTTTGCACTTTTTCTGTATGCCTGTATAATTCTTACCACTGTGATCTCAGACACTGAGCAGTAATTAGCAAAATTCACTTTGATCTGACCTCTAGTAAGGGAGAATGTAACCAATTCTCAGTAGCAGGGAAAAATGGACTCACAGATAAACTGGTATGGGCAGTACTCAGCAGTCCTGGAATGGACACTGCATTTTGACTTATCTTCAGAGATTTGGAATTATTCTAATGACATGAGCAGAGAGATTAGGTCACCTGTAGGTTATGGTTTTTGCAAATTAGAGGGATTTCAAAGAAGGAAAAGAATATTCCAGCACTGGAGAGATTGAAATCTAATTGCATATTCTACAAAAGTGTATATTGAACTTTTAACAGGAGGCTAATTGTAATTCACACTAAAGCAGCTACCCAGCGAAGTTTTAGTCTGGTCTTCGATGATACATATCTTTGACAAAGATTCTCACAAACAAGGATATACAAGAAAAGAAACAGGAAACACTACAGCCTGGACTATGTGGACTATGTGGACTGAGGAATGGCTGAAGAAGCAGCAAGCAAGACTGTGACTTCCTCCACCTCTGGCGCACAAATTAGTAACAAGGGGCTAGTGCAAGGGGAACATATGAAAGCGAGTTCTGTGTTGTATAGACCATAATATATCAGGGACTCCAGAAAGAAGGGACATTTAGGAAAAAGAAGTGATGCCTCTCACGATGATTCAATTTCTTACTACTGCCTACATCAATTTCCTGAAGAGAAACAGACATGTTTAAACAGAAGATATTTTAGAGGGGACACATCTGAATGCAATGAGATGGAATTGACTAAATCCTATAGAAAAAGAAAAAGTAAATGATGTTAATGACATTCTGTGTTGGCTAGGTGTACAGTAGCACCTCATCCTCCCTCCACTAGAATCAAGGCAACCAATTGTGGAAGAAGGTATCACACTACATTGAGGTAGAGGAGTTTTTTCCAGTGAATTATGCTACATCACCTGAGACATTTAACAGTTAGACTAGACTAAACATTTAAGGCACATTATGCAATTTTTCTGTAAAAGAAAGAAGACAATATAATACAAGTTTTCCATCATGATTCACTATGCATAATGCAATCTTCAGACGTTAAGTGCAATACATGTAAATATTAGCAGCTCAAGCAGATAGCTTTATGGAAAAGAATTAATCTAAGTGATGACTAATCATATTGCCCTCGTTTTGTGAGAGACTATTTATGTCACCCACTAGGAAGCGCAACACGCTGTTACATAAATTTATCTCACAAGAAGTATCCGAGAAGAACCCCTTCTTTGCTCTATGTTGCAGCTATCAAATGGCATGTACTGCCTACATTCTGTTTATCTATCTTTTTTTCTGTCTGTAAGCAGAAGCTTTGATCAAAATAAAGTGAAGAACAAATATTTCATTAAATACATTAACATTAAACTTCTTTAGTAATAGAATTCTCCATGTATAATTTGGGACTTTAAAATACATCCCCAGTCTCTATCTGTCATTTAAGCCAATTATATTTTAGTCAATGTAACAGAATTTTGTGCTGAGTATCTCCAGATCTGCCTTAGAATTAATTTTGTTATAATAAGATGGCAATTTTAAGTAATGTATAAATTTTTTAAAACCAGCAAAGACTTACACTGTCATAACAAAGGACTAGCTCAATCTTTGCACCTGTGTTACTGAAGAATGAAGTAGATAGTTCCCAATACTATTTCATTGAGGCAATACAGGTCTTGTTGCAATACGTCTATTTTAAAATGTCTTGATATATCAGTATTTAAAATGCATCATTCCTCAAAACCACACAAAAGCCATCACTTCAAAAGCTTCTGATTAGTCTGAACACAATCAAGGGCATGTGAGATAGCTGCCATTTCGTTCAGCCAAAGCAATCCATGCCAACTGCAATAAACCCATCAAACTGTCATAGAGTCAAGCTGTGAGAAAAAGACGACAGTGATTACATGGAATAGTTTCCTTCAGTGGTTTTATAATTTCAATTTTTCTAACATTTCAAGACCTTCAATACTTAGAGAAGCAATTCTTTAGTACAGAATATTTTCCCTGGGAGACACTATCAACAACTTAGCCTATTGGTTTTTTCCCCATCATTGAATCAAGCTTATAAACTCATCAGACAAGAAACATTGTGATTACAGTTGTATATAAATTATTTAAAGAGATTCATCCAATCAAAACAATATTTAAGTACCTATTTTCTTTGATATGTGCATATAACTCCCATTAAAAGGACATAGTTACAGTTGAGAAGCCTGAAACGGAACCTATACTAAAATTAAAATAACATTCTTCCCTTCACACTGAAAGCCCTCTGTCCTTTAGCAATGGCCCTCTGGAAAACAGAACAAGGAGACTTAGGGAACATATCCTAAGAGATAAGATGTAAAGTGAAAAAAATATGGGGTTCATTATGACTTTCAAGAAGCATAGAAAGGGATGACACTCAAGAAAAAGGAAATTTAAGGCAAATTATTTAAATTGTTCTTTCAAAAACACTACATTATTTATTGGAATCCTTCAGGCAGATGGAACATTGGAACCTCAAGGTGTGCATTCCTCTCCACAGATGTATTTTAATGCAGCACAAATGCTTTTGGGAACTTCATTAGCACACTGCAAAGAGTATACTGCCTAGCGAGGGACAGAGGTCTGCAACGTTGCGATTCTCTGCCCTACAGAGCTCTTGGATTAGCACTATGTTTAGACAAAGCCTCCTGTCAGATTTCACAGCAAGAAGAAGACAGCAAGGATGAAAGAATTTATGTGCTTTGCCTAGACTGCAACTTGCTGGGTTTATTATTTAGCTGACTAAAATACATGTTGTCTCCACCTTGAACATCAGTGGCTATGCCAGAGCACTGATCTACATTCGTGATGTTAGCACATCCATGTCAACTTCAAAACGCTATATTCCTTTTAACACAGGCACCACTCTTTTAACAGGGTTTGCTAGGACATGAGCTGTAATAAGAGCTATGAATGGACATGTAAGAAAAAAAGCAATTTTTCTTCTCCTGTGTGAAGTTTTTCACTGAAAAAATATTTTCTGTGAGTTAGAGGAGGGAAAAAGAGATTTTGAATGATTAGGGCTGTGTGACCCTAAGATGGCTGGACTCTGCCCTGCTAGGATGTAAACAGACACTCAGTGGCAGCTGACGTCTTCCGTCTGTTGAGCACTCCTGTGCTGGTGAGAATTCTTACCAAATGGGAAGAGCAGAAAAAAATTACCCAAAGGTGTTATGGAGAGTAAGGATAGTTATACTCATCAGACACTTAAGTACCAACTTTATTCTAATTAGTATGGTTTTAATCACATTCCTGAACTACAGTCATAGAGGAAGAAAGTTGTTCCAGTTGTAGTGCCGGGTTGGTGAGGGTAAGGGCGGTGAGACAACTTGCCATGTCTCAGAAGTTCAAACATTTAAGACTGTAGAAAACAGAAACAACACAAGACAAACCCACAACTTTCAGATCTTCTGCAATAAAGAATCGTTTAATTTAACGAAAGCAGTAACTTCTCAGAATCATATAACATTACCATGTGACCAGCAATAAGCTGAAAACACAGCAAGTGCCATATGGATGTCACTAAAATTGTGAAAAAGGGTGAGACAGAAGTGAGAAAGCAAAATTCATATCCAAGTACTTCCATATAAATAGGGTTAATAATTTCTATATTTGAATTTTCTGCCTCCTTCTGGACCTTGGTAAGTACTACATTAGAGCTCTGATTTGCTGATTTGTCATTCTGTTTTATTTTTGTTCCCTTACTATTATTTTCCTTGCTTATGAAAGCATAACCAGATCATGACTTTTCTAATAGGAATCAAAAATATGCATCAAGTATTAGAAAATGAATGTGTAAGTGAATTCTTTTTATGGGGGATGAGGAATATGATCCGGAGCTACTTAAAAATATGTTTTAAATTGACCCTTGAATCTTGTTTAAGTTTCTGTCTTGTATTTTTAATTTGTGATAACTGTTTTCTCCTTTTCTGTTTATCAGATTTCCTGAGGTTTTCACACATTCAAGACATTAATCTCTGATTCTGCTACTTGGGTTATATTTTTTCAGTGTCATTATACAATATTGTTTAACATTTACATTGATTGAAGAAAAAAACATCGAGCAATAATTTAAAAAAGGCTTATCAGAATTTGCATATTTTTTTCTCCCCTTTCTTATTTTCATTATATTCTATTTTAGTGATGATTTACAATCAGCTTCATTTACTAATTAATGTAAAAAATGAAACTATTGATTTAACTTGACAAAGGATTACTAAAATAAGAGAGAGCTGGCATCTGGGTCCTTTTATTATTTGGCAAATAAGCTTTCATAAAAAGAATTGTGTATGATGAAGATACAACTTTTTCTAGTTTCTCAACATTATAAAGCAATTACACTCAAGACTAGCTGTATATGAAAATATTTATTTTAAAATATTTAACTAAATCAGAATTTAAGAGGAAGGAATGAAAAAATAGAACATTACCCAATTTTTCCTGCATTATATGACTACGATTTGATAAAATTAGTTTCCCACTTTGAGTTCTGATCTTATAACAAAAATAACTTTCTTAATGATGTAGATATTTTATTTCTCATTGCTTTTCATTCAGTATAAGCATTTCTAATGTCCTTAAAAGTATTTTTTGCAGAAAAAAAAAAGAACAATCATTTCATTTATATGTGTTGCAAACCCTAGTGGTACATTGTCTTTACATATATTTGTTCTTCTTAACTATGTTTTAAAAACTTATCTAACCAAGATTTTGCCAATTGAAATCCTACATTGAAATGACAAGATGAAGGAAAAATGAAGATCCAGGATTTTAAAAGACAAAAGTATGTGAGAAAACATATACGTCCTTAGAACAGGTTTTCAATCTAGGAAAGATATTTTTCTTTTCTAGGCTGTCACAAAACCTCAGAGTGGCATGAGTTTAATACAGCTATAGCTATGCATTTGTTGTGTCTGTTCAGCAAATCCTTGTGTGTGTATATATATTTATACATATATAATATACATTTTATCACTCTTCAGATGGGATAGACAAGGAAGGAGAGGTGGTGGAGTAATTACGTATATTCTGCAGTGTTTTGATTGTCTAGAGTTTGATGATGCTCTAAGGATCAAGTGTTTATGGTCAAGTTTTATCATATGGAAGGCCAAGGCAGACAACCTGGTGGTAGTCTATTGCAGACCACCCAAAGAGGATGGAGATGCAGATGTAATATTCTATAAGCAGCTGGGAGAAGTCTCACAGTTGTTAGTCCTTATTCTTATGGGAGACTTCAGCTTACTAGATATCTGCTGGAAATACAAGATAGCAGAGAGGAAAGAGACTAGGAGATGCCTGGAATGTGTGGAAGATAACTGCCTGACACAGTTGACGAGGGAGCCCACTAGGAAAGGCACCCACTGGACTTGTTTTTGTGAACAGAGAAGGACTTGTGGGTGATGTGATGGTTGGAGGCTATCCTGGGCACAGTGATCACAGAATGATTCACCTTTCAGTCCTTGAAGAAGGAGGGGCTCAGTTGAACTGCCAGCTTGGAATTTTAGGGAACAGATTTTGTCCTGTTTAGGACACTGATTGACAGTCCTTTAGGAAGCAGTCCTGAAGAGGAAGGGAGTCCAGGAAGGCTGGACATTCTTCAAGAAGGAAATTTAAAGGTGAAGGAGCAGGCTGTCCTCATGTAACAAAAGACCAGCCAGTGGGGAAGATTGATCTGTTTGAACAGGGAGCTTTGACTGGAAGTTGGCAGAGAAAAAAAAAAAGAAAAAAGAAAAAAGAGTTTATCTCATATGGAAGAAGGGGCAGACAACTCAGGAGGACTACAAGTATGTTGTGAGATTATGCAAGGAAAAGAGAAGGGACAAAGCCCAGCTAGAACTTAATCTGTCTATTTCCATAAAGACAACAAGAAAAGTTGCTTTAAATACATTAGCAACAAAAGGAGGGCTAAGGAGACTCTTCATCCTTTATTGAGTGGGGGGGGAAATAGTAACAAAGGAAGAGGAAAAGGCAGAGGTACTTAATGTCTTCTTTGTCTCAGTATTTAATAGTAAGACCAGTTGTTCTCGGGGTACCCAACCTCCTGAGCTGGAAAACAGGGAGAAAGAGCAGAATGAAACCCACATAATCCAAGGGGAAATGGTAGCAGCCTGCTACACTTCTTAGACACACACAAACTGTGGAGTCAGATGGGACAACACAAGGGTATGGAGGGAGCTGGCAAAGTGCTCACTCTTTTCCAACCTAACTAATTCTATAATTTTTTAATAAGAATAGTATATTAGATGGGACTATCTAAACAAAATAGGTATTCTGTAACTGTCTCCTGAAAACTAGTTTTTTTAAACCCCACTTTTTTAGAAACAACATCTGTATGAAATTTTCGAAGAGCCATTTGAAAAAAAATTTTGTCATACACAAACACGCTAAACTCTATTTATGGAGAATACATTGATGTCAGGAAATCTCTTCTAGTTTGGTATCATCACCACTTCACAGATTTATCAGGTTCACACACTAGTTTGTTTTAGTGAGTTTCCACACTACCTGCTCAGAAATTGCCAAGAGAAATACATGTTAGGAAATATGAATTGCAAGTCTTCAATGTCTTTGACTTTCCTTAATA
The DNA here is from genome assembly GCA_013396735.1 of Grallaria varia. Lineage (NCBI taxonomy): Eukaryota > Metazoa > Chordata > Aves > Passeriformes > Formicariidae > Grallaria > Grallaria varia. The sequence goes on from VWZG01011476.1 coordinate 113,419, forward strand.
ATTCAGCTTTGCACTGAGGAAACAGAAATGAGTGCATTTTACAAAATCATTTATGTCGAATTCTAAAACAGAGGGCACTAATCTCTTCATGCTATACGTGTGAATGACCGTGAGCAGTGCAAGGGTAGTGATGGATAAGCCCCCCAGTGTCAGAGGAAGTGAGCTGGCAGCATGCAGGCAGTTAGAATTCTGCCTGACAAATGTTTCCGTAAATTCAAGTTTGTAGAATAGATGTATGTAACACATTTATAAAAACCAGAAAAGAGAGGGTTAAAAAAAAAAAAAGCGGATGCTATATTGCAGGTAATTCTGCAACAAACCCAACTGTCTTACTCCAGATGAACTGTGGGTGATTGCTACACCTTCTGAACTGATGAGGAGGTCTATCGGTTTCATACTAGCTCGTGACATTCCAGCAAAGAGAGCAAAGATGAAGTTTCCCTTTTATGAAACACATTTTAATACACACAGTACAGCACATTGGGTTGCTAGAAGTGCTTCCGCAGGGGGTGGCCACAGTGGGCTGCACTGGCTAACCTCTCTGGAGCCTGGATAAGAAGGTACAAATTAGACCACTTCTACCCCCAACTGTTCTAATCGAGGATGGTGCAGGAGCAGAACTGACCTCAGAATTAGAGACCTGTGACTAGCTTTCTGTAGTGATGAAAGGGATTATGTGACATGGATGCTCATGATAGCAGGGGACTGGGCTTAATGGCAGGAAACTAAAAATCTGGCCACTCAGTGGGGTCTGTGCCTCTCTGTCTTTAGGCTGCAAGAGAGGCTATCTAAGGAAAACCTGTGAAAATATTTCATATAAGTATGAATATCACTATAGCTGGTGTCCTACAATGTTATGCACTGAGATGGTCTCTGAGAAATTTTTGCCCACTAAAAGCTGTCTTTTTTATCAACGTCACTTCAGAACCCAAGCCTAAGTTTGTAAAATTCTGATAATGCCATCTTGAAGGTATTTTAAAAAATATTTATTTTAAATTAAAGCATCTTAACATTTATTTTCACTATAGCAAGTGTGCTGTGTTTACTTTTGTTAAAGAGGATTTGTACTTCTTTAATATCATACTGTGAAAACGTGTGGTCTACCTTTATCTTTGGATACAACTTATCTGACTGCAGATAGGATTATATTTCCTACTATGCATACATGCAAAACATCAAGAGTGACATTGGTTTTAAGAAAGAAAAAAATTTACAGAAAATAATGGGTCATCTGCTTAAATTTGTTCATAGTGCCATTGGAATAGAAGCACAATAAACACAGATACTTTTGATAAAATTTTACAGCCTGGAGCCCTCAGTACAGAAAGAAAGGAAGTAAAAACCACTATTTCTATTAATAAATACATGGATATTTTCTTTGTTTCTTCCTTGCATTGTCATATTTTCTTTGACAAAAACAAGGCTTCCAGTTTTGGAACAGAATAATATGGAAAGAAAGCTACATTTAGAGGCAGTTTACGCTGAAGCGGGGAGCACCCGGTCTCATGACTGAGAAGGAATACTTCTGCCCCAGGAAATGAACCTTATCCCACCCTTCATTCCTTGCCACCTCCCTGACTGTCCTCCCTGGCACCAAAGGACTGGCTAAATGGCTGCCACAGGCTGCATCTCCTCAGTGCCCTCTGTCAGTAGCCTCACTCTGCTCACCATTTTTACTATCAGTACAAGAGCATGAAAATAGTGGAAAATTTGTATTACTGCAGCCACCTTAGTAGCGGTGTCAGCAATATCAGAAAAACTTTCACTGAAGCTGAAATGGATCCTCCCCAGTATAGCCTTCACGATGTATAAAGGTATCAGGAGATATCATGCCTGCACCCATCTTTAGTTTCTATGAACAATGTGGTTTGGCTACATGAGCAGAGAGCAAAAGAATAGGGTCACACGCCTATGAACATATTGTCCTCTAAAGGCACAGCAATAACTGGAATGCCACAATGCTTAGCAAAAAATAAAATAGTTTGGGGGTTTTAGTGCCTCTGAAAGCTTACCCTGGAACACTGATTTTTTTACCTCACAACACTTCCAACTCTGTGTTATAGAGCAACACAATTGTTCAAGTTTTTCTCTACAACATTATTTCCCAGTAAACATTCTGGCTGCTAACAAGAATGTAGAATATAGATTACAGACCTTCCTGTTAACCTACATCTAGCAAAACATATCCTTCACTGCATAAAATGTCGATACAGCACAAAAATAACCCCATATCATTAAAACACCCCCATATAACTTTGTGCAAACAGCAAAAAAAACCCCAAAATACAAAAACCCAATTTTTTCTAGCTAAGAAATAATAATATAAAGAGTAATTAAAAATAGTAAAAAATAAAATGAATCATTTTACTAATCTTTTTTCCCAAGAATTTGTTTACTACAACTGAAGCAGCAATGGCTGTCCAAAGTTGGTTGCATTGCTAAAAATCTTAATGAACTTTTTTTGTTAAATCAGGATTGAAATTTGCTTTTTTAAATATCCTTTATATTTAAATTAAAAGTCTTTTAATGGTAATCTAGCAAGATCTTCTTAAATAAAATCTAGTTAAAATGAGTAATTTTTTTTGAAAATGCACTATGTAAAATTCCGTCATCATTCTCACAATACACACAGACATGCAGTAATAGAACAGACCTATAGTCAAAAGATTCACAGTCTTAGAGGTCTATATACCTATTATTATGTTGACTAACAACTTTGAGGAATTGTGTTACCCATGATTAGGTAGGTTTTGCCAGTAGACAGATATTTCAGATATTGTCTACTGCTCTCATTCATGTCCACAGTGAATGAGAAAGACTGAGTACTGCTACAATGACATAGTGTACTAAGTGAGAGCAATAAGCATTTTGGTCCAGTCAAGGAACTTCACATTTATTCTTGTCACCTCCAGAAAAGATCATCACAAAACATAATGGATTACTAGGAGACAAATATAGAATAGATAATTACATGTAAATTCTGTTGTAGGAGAAAAAATCATGTCCGTGAATACTAAAATTCCTATGCAGGTATTATTCTGTTATTTCTAATAAACGAAGGCAATATATCTGACTTCTCACAGATACATTGCTAATCAATTGGAATTAGATTAAAGTTATTCTGAAACTATTCAATAGAAGTAATAAACCTGGTCTTATATACATTTGNTCTCCAGATGGCAGATATCAAAGATTCATTCAAAATATTAAAAAGTTTCAGAAACAAATTTAACACATCATATGGTTTGTATTTGAATTGCCACATTTAAGAGCAATTCATTCTTGAATATCTATGGAGGAATGAAAGAATGCTTTACATATGAACTGGAAGAGAAGGAAGTGTGCCTGTTTGTACTGTAAACCTTTGAAATCAACAATGCAAAAAAATCATTGGCAAAAACCTTGACTTGATTAAAGGTTTACATGTTGATCGATCACTTGATTGACTGATCTACCTATCTTTTGGCAAAAAACCAACACTGTATGCCTTTAATCAAGTGGCTTCCTTCAGTCATTTACTAGAAATGTGCAAAATGACAACTTCACGCTGTATCTCCAAATTCACACAGTTCAACATTTCCTTTGCACCATATCTGATACAGAGTGCAGGTCCTTCAGGTTCTCTCATTGTTAGATTCTACAGAGAAAGTAATCATTTGAGCCACTCATGTGATAAACCAGCACTTGAAAGACTCAAATGTCAAGTTGTTTTCCTCACATTGACAGCAGGTCCTAGACTTAATCTTTCCTTGGTTTATGCCATTACTTTGTCTTTACTTTGCTGCAAAATGTGAAACTGCCATGTATATGCTAATGGGAACTGCCTTGCCCATTAGTTCTCCAATTTCATCTATATTGCCCTTCACCTGTTAGTGAACAAGGCAATGGTGCATATTATTCTCCCCTCGATGCACATCCCATTAGACTTCAGTGGAGAATACACCCCCCTTGTGTGTAACCCAGATGAGATTCATAGAGATTTCCATTTGTGTTTACAAGTGCATTGTTTCTTTACTATACAATCTGTGCTTTTTATATTCATACAAGAACTACAGAACCAGAGTTTGGATCTGATTTCTGCTTCTCCTAAGCTCAAAGATGTGTGCATCCAGACTTATGGCTACCTTCCACCATATACAGAATATCCAGCATTCCTTCTAGTGACATAGATGAGTTTTCAAGGAATACCAAGTATTTATCACAAAGTCCTCCACTGCAAATCAACATTGGCTGATCACATGCTTTTAGCAGTCAATATATTTGCAAATGCAAAATTGCATAAAAGAATTCTGGAATCATAGAAATTCCCTTTCCCATATTTATAATAAATAACTTTTATAAATATAAATTAATATATATTTTCATTCATATAATGGTGTGAACTTTTAATTAAGTTAGTTAGCAATCTGATGAGTTCAATTAAAATTGATAATACTGTGCTACATTTTAAATACTGCTGTGAATTAGCACTGTATGCTTTCGAAAACATCATGTTGCTATACAATAAAAAAACCAACTATACTGTAAAATGGATAGAGAGCAGCTGACAATAACATCATGCTTAAGTTCTGATCTTCGATGATAGCAGGTAGTACAAATAAATATAATCTGTTCTATGTTTAAGTAGTTGAAAGTCAGTACTATGAAGGGATATCTTAACTTTACTATGAGCTGTCTCAAAAATCTAAGTTGCTATTGCAACAGCTTACACTTTCAATGTCACGCTGAACCTCAATATAAATTGTTATCTACAAACTTCTGAAACGAACAGAACAGAACTGTAATCTACTTTTTTAATGTGGTTGGACACTAGAAGACATGGTAAATCTTCAGTCCTCTTTCTATAACTCTCTTGTTAAAATATTTAGGTAACTCCCAGCGGAAATGCTGTATTATGGCTAATTTGAACCTGTTTACATTGGAAAGTGAGAGAACTTTTAGTATCCTGCTAGGCACAAATATTTCCTGGTCTCTTCCTGTCACTTCTCCATGGGGGTTCCTGGTGCCATTCTTCAATGTACAATACTCAGTTTTGTTGAATGGCTATAGTGACTGCTTGTTTCATCCTTTTCATCTTTGATTAAAGCCTGAATACAAAAAAATTTTTACACAGTGTAGTTTCAATTCTATAGGGACTATACAAAATCAGAAGATAATCTATATTCTCAATTTAATGTTCAGCAACTGCAACCATGGAGGAAGTTCTTCCATAAATTATAGAATATTCATAAGAGAATATTTTTCATGACCAGAGAATGATAAAATTGCTATGTATTCTGAAAAGCATTTATAACTTGGATTTATAATCTAATGTGTTTGACTAAAAATTGACATCCAAATGTGCCCTCAGTATTAATGCAATTTACTGAAACTAACCTTAGAAGAGTATTATAAATTAGTAAAATAACTCAAAGGTAAATTGTAATGTACAATGTGATAGTTTACTCACTTCGAATTGCACTATTCTGGTTTTAATCCTCCTAAAATGTCGTAATCTGAGGATTTTATTTTTTTATTAAGCCATAAACATTTTGGCTAGATATTTTTATTCCAGATTTACAGATATATTGGTGTGTAATGAAAAATAACATCAAACTACATGCCATTTGAGTGAAGCTTAAAGACTGTTTCTCAGTATTTGGAGAGAATACTTTCTTCAGGCTTACAAGTATTAGGAATCTGCAAACATAGCTCGGAAATACCTAATGAGGTCTCAGTGACCTAGAAAATGCAGTATATGGAAAGGAGCTTGAAGTAGTGAGGTTTGTTCAGAGAGTAGAAAATAATCTCCACAGAAAGATAAATATGGATATATTTGTGTGTGTGAAAGAATGGAAGAGGTGGTCTTTCAGTTAAGATTGTGCTGATAGGAATTAGGAAAGCAAAGTGAAAACCTGAGTTTTACAACAGTTTTTTAGTATTTGTAAATTCCCAGTACCCTTTTTCAAATTACTAAGAATTTCATGCTTCATTAAAAAAAAAAACAAACAACAACAACAACAAAAAGCATAGAGCCTGATCTTCAAAGAGAGGGAAAGAAGGGTAATAGAAGATGGAGGAAAGAGACACACCGGGGGCGTATCTACACAAATGCCTGCAGACACGACCTTGGGTATATGTGGCCTAAAGATCAAGGTGATTGGATGTGAGAAAACCCTAAGAAACTGTGTAGTAACGTAGTGCAAAGCTCTCAGCTCATAAAACCAACTGAGATTTATTTTTAAAAGTTGTACAAGTTCTTTGTAACTACATCCATTTCTCTATGCAGTTTGAATAGAAAACTGTTCAGCATTCCCAAATGAGAGATCACATTTGTTTGTTTTTTGCATTTGTTCTTCTGGATTAAGATGAGTGAATTCTTTCCAGAACTGGTCATCTAGATCAAGTAAGTTAGTTTATGTAGATAGTGTATTGGCTAGGAAGAAAACTGTGGACAAATTGCCTGAGAGTTGGGAAAAAAAAAAATCTAGAGTGGAGATAGGGCTCTTTAATGTCTGCCTTTAAAGTTATTTATGTTATTGGATTTTCTTAACTTTTTAGGCGGATATAATTATTTTTAGTAAAGTAATATTTGGAGAAAAAAAATACACTTAACCTGGAAATAAACCCGCAATTTCCTCATATCAGGTATCATGCATGAATGGGCTAAATAAAAAATGGATTAAATATTTCCTTAATAGAGTCTGAGATCACTACATTCAGATCTTGAAAGGAATGGGTAAAAGGCAAATTTTGTAACCCATGGGACAGTAGAGAGGCCAAGAAGGCAACATTATTAAATAAAACAGACTGCTTGGAACAAAGTAAATATATGAAAAATTGAACACCGCAGACATCTTACTGTTTCTACCTAATAGAAGAGATAACCTATCAACAGCAATTCTTCTGGGAGTTTATGAAGAATAATTATAGTTCAGAATATTCATTTTCCCATCTGCTTTTACAGGCACAGATGAGTTTTATTTGGAGAAAAAAGGAGTCTTTGACAATAAAGAGTTCTATTAAATTGCCTAGAAAGGAAGTTGAAGATTCCTTGCCACGGTTAAGAATGCAAACTGCAGATCCAAACAAGCTCAAAACTGGAACTTTAAGATTGACTTCGCCTCCATTCAGTTCACAGAAGACATACAAATAGTAAAAACTGCCTTTTTTCTTCAGCAGGTGTATGTCTGCTAGAGGATTCATAAGGGGAGATAGTGACAGGACAAGGGGGAATAATTTTAAAGTGAAAGAGGAGAGATGAGATTAGATTAGATTTTAGAAATAAATTCTTTACTCAGAGGCTACTAAGGCACTGGAACAAGTTGCCCAGAGAAGTTGTTAACACCCCAGCTGTGTTCAAAGCCAAGGTGGATGTAACCTTAATCTAGTGGGTGGTATCCCTGCCCATGGCGGGGTGGAGGTGTGGGGTGCAACTAGGTGATCTTTAAAGTCTATTCCAACCCAAACCATTTTATGATTCTAGGTTAACTATTTCCTATTTTGACCAGAATTAGATTCTACACTTTCCAAAAAGGACTAAGCAAAGTTAAAATCAGTGCAATATATAATCTGTTCTGGAAGAAGTAATTGAGTGTTTATGACCACTTGTGCTTGTATTCTACCAGATAGGACTGGGGAATTAAAAGTGAAACATATAGGCAGCACAACAAAAACTACTTTCCAAAAAATGTCAAGCTTGTCTAACAAAGATTCTCTTCTTGGACAAGAAGAAATGTGAGCCTGAAGTGCTTGGGAACATAAAATTTTAGGCCATCAGTTTAGACAACAGACTTAAGTATTCAGCTGCTAGAATTTTGTATTTATAAATTTTACTACATTTAAAGTTTCATGAGCAAGGCCACATTACAAGTTCTTCTAGCCAATGATTTTGTCATTGATGGTGGCCAAAGGCACATGCAGATTGTAAAGGTATAAGAGCAGCTTTATTAGGGACTGCCCTTTCATGATATATGGCGAATCGCTAGTAAGGGCTGCCCTTTTCATGACAAACCACTCTTCATTTTTCATGGCCTATTTCTTGAATTCTCTTAGTACCAAAGTCTATGTGGAATACCTCTCAGCAAATAATAATTGACAACAAAATTGAGAAAGGTAGAAGGACCGCCTATAGTTTATGAAGTCCTGAAAAACACACTAGTAAATATGACTTTAATACTGTTGTATTAACTCCTCCTACTTGGAAGAGCAGAAATAGTTGCTGTGAAACAGATTTCTGAAACTTTCAGTTCCCAATAATTCTGCATATCAATATACAGCTTAAGTATGTACAACATGTTAAATATATAATATGGTAAACACACAAACAAGGGGTCCTGTAGACATAAAAGTACACTCCATGAATTCCAATTTTGCAAGCAAAAGGCATCCAGTTGTAGAATCATACCTAAGAAACTGTAACAGTGGACAAAGTCACTTTAGCTCTGAATTTCAAACAACCATAGGATGATTGTTTACTTAGATAAGCTCAAGAAGCCTGATGCAAAGCCCTTCTTCACATAGCCTATTTCTTGAAATTAAGTATTAACCATAAAACAGTGGTGCCAATAATCAATCTTTTAAAAAAATGGTATATTTTCATAGCCTGCATGGAACAGCATAAACGGCACATTCCTTACACCTTGTGAATTCACAGAACTCCCTTAGCAATACCCAGAGGACTGCAGACACTTAATGCATCTTGTCCAGCTTCGGCAGATACTTAGGTCCACCTCACAGGAAGACAATGACCATAATAGTACCCACCACAGACACTATTCCCCTCAATTGTACAGGCACAGTGAAACCATGGGGCCAAGTCTGAGCTTTCAAATGGCTCTAAAATTGCAATTGATGAGAAATGTTTGTGCCATAATTTAAAAACCAAGGAAGAAATGGCTGCCCTGGTGTCAAGACAGCATGTATACACTATTAAAACTAAAACATCTCACCTGGAAAACTGAATTGCTTTCTTTGTTAGACAACAGGCTACATAACAAATCTGATATTTTCCTATTATCAGGGATCTTTTACTGAAGTACCAGATTAAACTTTAAAACTTTCTAATGAGGCAGAGGAAACTGAATTTTTTTGTAGGAAATGTTTAATAATATCCTGCTGATGTATTTCTTCTGTTAGAGGACTGAAAAACATGAATATCATTGCCATTACAATCCCGGTCATCATAAATTATGGAAAATGATGATGCAACGTGTCCAATATAGCTTCTCACTGTGAAATAGTATCCTTCTTAATCTTGAAGATTTCAGGAACCATGTTTGCCAGGATTTTCAAGAATAAATTTAAGGACATTTATTGAAAAGAAGCTACAGAGGGCAACTAAAGTAAATCTTTACAGACGCTATGAGAATTATAGTATGGAAATTATTTAAAGATACCATATTGGAAAGAAAACAGGTGCATATTGCAAATCAAAAAAGGGTTAAGGAGGTAATGACAAAGAAGGAAGTACACTTTGAATACAGGAGATAATAGTAAAATGAAGAAAAGAAGAAGAACAATGAAATTTGGAAGATTAAATGTAAAAGCATAAACAAATGGTCTAAAAAGAGAGCTTGAGAAGAAACTAGTAGAAAAGATAAGCAATAATAATAGACCTTTCTTTAAATGTATCAGGAGAAAGACTCATGCCAGAGATTCTGTAGTGCCAGTTGATGAGTAGAGTACAAAAGAACTGTCAGAAAACCTAAGGTCATTGTAGGTAAACCAAATTAATTCCCTGCATTCACTGTTGAAGAAACAAGGAACAATCCCATTCTTAAACCCTGTCTGACAGAGGAACTGGCATTATAGAGATTGTGAAATTTATTACAGAATACATTGACAAAGAATGGAAGGCAGTAAACACCTAAGGCCAGATGGTATTCACTCAGATTTTCTAAGGGAGCCTAGAGAACAAACGTATATACTATTAATGTTGGTATAAAATCTATTCCTTAAATCTTACCTGATTTCAAAGAACATGAGGGAGGGTAGGAGAAATCTGAGAAACTGCATACCTATATGTAATCCTGATGTCTCTGCCAGTTAAATGAATATTCTGATTAATGGTCACATGAATAGATGCATTCTATTTGGGAAGCATAATTTTGGCACAGGCAAATCCTGAAGCTCTTTTGAAGAATCACGGAGTATATGTACGATCCACTTGAGGTACAAAGCAGTCCAGTTGAGATAACATTAATCTCCAAATGACTTTTGACAAAAATCCATTAAAAAAAGGGCAATTTAAGGTTAGTACCAGGCAGAAATTAATCCAAGTATTAGGAACAGATCACAATACAACACAATAAACATCATTATACTATTTTCATTGCACCAAAAATTATTGTTCTGCCACACCTTGAATACCATGTGTCTCCCACATCTCAGAAATCTCAGACTGAAGTTCAGTAGCTATCAGAAGCATGGAAGCACTGCTTTGTGAGGAGGAACAGCACAGATTAGGGTCTGTCTATCTGTTAAAAGATGTATCTATGTGGGTTTCAGAAATCTACAATATCAAAAGTTGCATTGAGATGGTGTATAGGGACTGGTCATCTCTTACCATACAAGAACCAGTACTGAAACTAGAAGATACACTTGAAAGAAAAGGACACGATACCTATGGAAGTCATTGCTAGGGAGGGCTGTACACATGCAAAGTCTGCATGGGCTCTTGGGGAGTCTGGAAAGAGAGAGTAAAGACCCACAAATAACAAGACACACACATACAACCACATCTGTCTCTGTACAATTTTAAGCTTAAAAGAGTTGGCAATTAGGAGAATACCAGGAAGTGAATCACATGCCTGCATAGCTACTCTTAGTGACAGACTCAGAGGATAGAAACGCCTGATGTGCTGTGGCCATTGTTATATTCTGAAGAGTTAAAGCACTTCCAGAATATGCCATACTGGAAAGGAAACTACCTGTTTTAATTATCCCGTGCAATTTATGTGGCTACTGGCTTCATTTTTTCCTGTAAGCTAATTCTCAGGTTTGAGATATCAAATGCCGATCTTTGCTTGCTTTAATATGCAAGCAATTCCATTAACAGTGTTGTATTTTGTTAGTTACTGTATTGCAATGATTTGATATGCCAAATACTTTTAGGTTCTTTACTCCATTGGACAGCTGTGTAAGCTCTCCAATTGCTTGCATAGCTCAACTATTAAAATGTTACAATTATTATCTATTTGATTTTAGGGAAGTTTTTTAAACAATGCCCATGTTCTGATTAAATAAATACTGCTATTGTGGCACTAGTTAGGGCACAATTTAAATATGCCATGAATAATTTGTTACCATATCTATCATCCTAACTCTGATTCAAACTGTGGATATATTTATTGGAAAGACATCCTATTTTACATTCTATTTTTTTGGGTGTGTTTGCCATTGTTTCTGACCTTATTTTGTGACAATCACATTTCCTCCAAACAGCTTATTACTTTGTTGTTGAAAATGGCAACATGTATTTATTCAGCTTTTTACTTTAGAATCAGCAGGCTATCGCTTGCTTTATTAATCAGATCTAATCTTGAGGATTATAGCCACTGGTTTCAAGTTTATTTAATTGCTGCTACTCAGAAAATGAGAACTCAGTAATTCAGGTACATTTACATCTTTGATGAGCACCTTTGTTGCAGACCTCATTATGTTTGGAAAGAACAGATATGTTTTTGGTTCTTCCTTACTGCATATGAAATGTATCTTTCATTATTAAATACTTTTGAAATGTTGTTACATACATACTAAGTGCAAAAACAAAGTATCAGTTTTAGGAATTAAGCACAAAACATTCAAGGCTAAAAGTGTCCAGTAGAGTTGCTAAAGCATCTCTGACTTAAGAATCAGAGTTACAACAATCTTTTCACCTGGGAAGAGTATTTATTAGTACAGAAGGATAAAAAAAGATAAAAGAGCTAAGATTTGTTTCTTAAGACTTTTCTTCACAATATCGTTGGGTGCTGAGAGACCCATCAAAAGCACTTCTATTTTCTCTCAGATTTCCTGCGATTTTCAAGACAGTTACCAAGTTACCAATATGGGTAAATAAATCTTACATGAAACAGAAGAAACTATGGCTATGTCTTTATACAATGTGTTTCTGTCAGAGTAGATTTGTTAAGTTCAGCTGTGGATACAGAGACCCCATCATCCACACTACATGTTTCAGACTGTGCTATGGACTATTTATGTCTTTTGTCTTGATCCCACAGACTAAATGTCTAGGCATTGGAGTAGATAAAGTATATTGCCAGAAGAATATCTTCAAATTTTGTTTTAATCAAAAGATATATAGTTCTTGTGCTGTGAGATTGCTCAGCAGCAAGACACAAGGCATTTTATGAGTGGCATGAATGAGATCATTTAGGAGTCCCAAACAGAATCAGAGCCTGAGCTCATGCACATATAGGAAAAAATATTGGTCTTCGTACTAAAATTGATTTTTCAGTGCTAGCTATGTATTTCACAGAAAGCCGGATATACTGCAAAGAGCTGTCACATCCTCTGATCCTGCAGTTTTACAAGGAATACTACACTTAGTACCTGCATGTATCATGTGGATCTCTAGTTTTTCCTTTGATACCTTCTCATTAGCATTAATGGTAGCAGTCTAACATAATTAATGGTAACAGTCTAATGTAATAGTGAGTTTTCTGTGGCTGACGAGTATCCAAATGAATGCTTCATGTTTCAATTTCTTTCCCCCAACAAGTTTTCTTATACAATACTTATATTACTTTTCTACAATCATCCATGTATTTTGCTAACTTGTCAAAATCAAGTTCTAGAGGAAATTAACAGCTCTTTGCCAGCACCTTCACCAGGAAGAGGATACTACTATTCTTAGAGACCTAAATCCCAGCAGAAAGTCATACAAAAAATAAAATGACAACATTTCTAGATTCTTCTCATCTCCTCCAATCAATAGTAAACCAAAAAATCCTTGAGTTAAGCTGCTCTTTCTTCACATTATGCATGGCAAATTTCTCCCACTGATCTATTAGTTCAAAAAATAAGATGGGCAGAAACTGTTTTTACATTCATTAATAGCAGATATCATGTGAGAATGCTGCAAGCTGCAAGTCTCAAATATATTCTTGAATATGGAGTACCACAGACCTTAATTTTCCCAGATCTCAGCACACAAAGGAAATGAAAAGTAAAGTGAAAAGCATTAGGCAGGACATTATAATGGAAGGAATTGAGGCAGCAGTACTATTCATTGCTAAGCTCTTGGTTATTTTTAAAGGAAAGGCTTATATCTTCTGAGACCTGAAAGCAGCCTGCAGCCTGCTGGAAAGAATGGAGGGAGATAACAAAATCCAAACAGGATACTTTGATTGACAGCATGCACACTGGTCCACAAGTACTGAAAACATAACCAATATTTTCCTCATATAAACTAATATGGAAAAATACTAAACTTGCTAATACAAGTTTCAAGAGTTTGTATATGAGAAGTAATGAAGAAAAAAACGTGATTTATAATAATTTTGGGGTTTTGCTCTTTTTAATGGCATGCTGACTGGGGTTGAAGGACTCTTTTGTGAAGTCCATTTGCTCATCCTTTAAATAATAGTGCTGCAGTACTTTGATTCACTTTGGAATTAACTTAATTGTTAACTCCTAATCAAAATCTAAAAATATTTACAGTGATGGAAGATATTTTAATAAGTGGAAGAAATGTTTTATATTTTAGGATAATAAAGAAGAGAAAATGACGCTGGACTCAAGTTTAAGCTCTGTTATGCCCTGTGTAGACAAGAGTCAATAAAACCCAAGTACGCTTAAGGTTAACAAACCACATTAGTAGATCCCATGTAATGCAATTCTCCATAAGTAGCTCTATAACAAAACAATGGGAACAAATCCTTAGCTTATTGCTGTCTGTGCACCCTCACAAAAGATCTAATATTACAAAATCATTTAGGTTGGAAAAGACCTTTTAGAGCATTGAGTCCAATCCTTAACCCAGCACTGCCAAGCCTACCACTAAATCATGTCCCTTAGCACCACATCAACAAAACTTATAAATACCTCCAGGAGTGGTGACTCCACTTCTTTGCTTGGCAGACTGTTACAATGTCTTATAACCCTTTGAGTGAAGACATTTTTCTTAATACCCAAAATCTAAATGCCCCTGGGTGCAACTTGAACCCATTTCCCCTTCTTCTATGGCTTGTAAGTTGGGAGAAGAGTCTGATGCCCCACCTTGCTACAACCTGCTTTCAGTTAGCTGTAGTGAGCAATAAGGTCTCCCGTGAGCCTCCTTTTCTCCGGGATAAACGACAGCTTCCTCAGCTGCTCCTCATAGGACTTCTCCAGATTTGTTGCCCTTCTCTGGATGTGCTCCAGCACTTTCAGGTAGTGAGGCACTGAAGGTATGGCTTCAACAGTGACTATCACTGTCCCGCTGGCCACACTATTTCAGATGCCATTGGGCTTCTTGGTCACCTGGCCACATTGCTGGCTCACGTTCAGCCAAGCTGTTGACCAGCACCTCCAGGTCCTTTTATGCCACGCAGCTTTTCAGCCGCTCTTCCCCCAGCCTGTAGCACGGTATGGGGTTGTCATGACACACATTCATGACTTGACACTTCACCTTGTTGAACCTCATACTGTTGTCCTTGGCCAATCAAACCAGTTTGTCCAAGTCCTTCTGCAGAGCCTTCCTACCCTCCAGCAGATCAACACTCCTGCCCAATTTGGTGGTATCTGCAAACTTACTGACAGCGCACTCAATCCCCCCATTTAGATCATGGATAAAGATATTACACAGGACTGGCGCCAACTGGGGAACACTGGAGCACTGGGGAACACTGGAGCACTGGGGAACACCACTAGTGACTGGCTGCCAGCTAGATGTAACGCCATTCACTACCATTCCCTGGACCCAGTCATCTAGACAGTTTTTTACACATCAGTGCATCTGCTCAGGTCATAACTAGCCAGTTTCTCCAGGAAGATGTTGTGGGAATTAGTGTCAAAGGCTTTACTAAACTCCTCGTTCTTTCCCTCATCCACTAGGATGGTCACCTTGTCATAGAACGAGACCAAGTTAGTCAAGAAGTATTTGCCTTTCATAAACCCACGCTGATCCCCTGATTTTCCTGTACATTACACATCATGGAACTCATTCTATTCCTTCTGAATTATCCTGCTTTGTCTCATTTTAGACACCTACCCCCACTTCTATTTTTTTTTAGTCCACATAGAATGGTGTAGTCCCACATTCACAGTTTTTGCTCCACCTTGTACTCAGGTATCTCTCTCAATTTTATACAATGTTCAAAAGCCTTCTAGACATATTAGAGAAAAAGTGAATGGAAAATAAAGAGAATAGAAATTCTGCCTGTTGAATTAAATTTAATATATATATATATATAGTGTGAGATGCAACTCCTACATAGCACAATCAAGTCTGTATCTTTTTGTTTATTGTCTTGGACATCCACAAAGATTTGTCTTAGATACTTGGTTACAACAGAAAATCTACACTTTAAATATGGAAAAATATCATTGTCTGCCAAAGTGCAATTATGATGTATATTGGAAATGTCCTCTTGCTATAAATCCTTTGAGAATTTATAAGGGGGAAGAAGTTTTCCAATGGCACGTTACACATGAAAGCACAATCACTAAAGGGAACACAGGGCACAAAATGCTAGATTTTTCTGTAACAAAATGGGCTCCTTAGTTATCTCTGTAAGAAAGCTTACAGATTGGCATAGCTGCCAGTCTGCCAATTTACAAAGAGATGAAATAAGTCTGCAGCATCATTATTGTAGGTCAGTGGAATATAAGCCAAAAGCAACACAGTATTTAGGAAATGGATGTTGATAATAAAAGAGCCACTCTAATTTCCTGTGGCTTTCTTAAATTAGCTCTTTCTATATGCATACTGGTTCAAACTGATAGTTCTGCAAGATAAACACTTTTACATACCTCATTGGTAGTAACTGATTTTCTTAAAGAACAAAAACTGTTGCATTAATATTATAATTGTGGATTTGTGCTACAAGAAAGCCCATCTATTTGTTTTCTGACTAAAAAAATGCCTGTGAAGTCAGAAAAAACATAGCCCTGTTTCTATCCATAAAAAAACTAATAGTTTGCTGGTCAGAGACTCAGTTAAATACAGAGAATAGCAACAGTACACTTTTTGTAAAATTCTCTTTTCCTGCAACTGAAAGATATTCATCACCTTCTATTGTCAAAGTTTGGGTTAGACAAACCATTAAAAAGAAATATATGGGGCAGCATAGACAAATATGTGTTTGTAGCTCTTATTTAAAAACAAATAAAGTTTGCAAGGCAGATCAGACTGCAGTATTCATAGCACTGTCACTAACCTCACAGTTACTAGAATCACATAGTTCACACAAAATTATTCGGAGATAAAATTTCTACAATATCTTTAGGCAACTATACTTCTGGTCATCTTGTGAATTCTGTGTGTTTAAACTCTGATACAAGCCCAGGATTTGCTTCTTTGTACTAAGTATGGGAAAGCCTGCTCCTTTGAGAGTTAGAACAGCTTTCGAAGAATTCTGATTTAAATTTCAAACTCTTGATCATAGTCAAGGAGTAAATGTTTGTATCCTGAAATTGAAAATTGGGTTCTTTAGCTCTATACCAACTGAAAATATTAAGCATTTTGTTACAGCCACTATGTGAGCCAAGTTCCCCACTGTGCCTTCAAATCCACAGTGAATGAACCATATTTGGATCTGCTTATCAGAAGGAGACATTTAGAAAGACAATGAGCCTGTCCTGCTAGACGGAGACTCCTGATGCTTTTAGATAGGCCTGCGGTGAACTGCAAAACGGGCCCTAAAATCAGGCTGACATGGTCGCTTAACAAGCTGTGGCATTAGCTGCTGGCTCAGAGAATTTCTAATGTCACCCACAGGGCTGATGATGGCAGCCATCATAATTTGAATGCATGAATCAAAAACACCAGGTGAAGATTTTGCCTTGGAAGAAAGAAAAGACAGAAGGAGGGAATTACCATGCCCTTTGACTACTAAGCTGCTGCATGCAGCTGGATCAGTGACCAACAGTGACTGGGCGGATTATGCTATGGAGATACTTGCTATAGCCTTATACTTCCCACACCCAGTGGCTGTCAAACAAATGCTGTGAACGACTTCAAAGAAAGTGATACAAGAGGCTGCATGGGGGAGAAAGGTAACCCCACTAAAGACCGTGGTGGGGGGGATGGCGTGGGAGGTGGGGGATGAATCTAGGCTTTTCTTCGAGTTTAGTAAACATTTTCTATCAGAATTGGTTTATTTTATTAATTCTATCACTCTGAACTCATCCCTAAAAACGGTAAACTCTACTGTTTGCTGAAGCAGAAAATCTATGTAATCTTAACAGATATGACCTTGAAAGGGATTTGCTGAACTTTTGTATGATTAGATTTTTCCCAACCTTTGTAGACTCTTGATTTTAAAATCTCCCTAACAAAAGCTCTGCCAGGAAAGCTGTTATTACAAAGATGCTTCTCAATGGGGAGAAGTGGGCTAATTGCAAGCACTTCAGTGAAATAAAGGAAGGTTTTGCAAACAACTACAGAATTGACAAAATGCACCACATTGCTGTTAACAGAAACTATGGGGGAGAAACATCAGAAATGGCAAAGATGTCTAATATAAATAGATGCTATAAGACTAGCTAGAAGAGGCTATACAAGATTTCAGATAATTCATAAACAGTAATTGCTTGTCTGACCTTGATGTGACTACAGAAATTCCATTAACTCACAAATCTTGACATTTAATTACATACTAAAAAATATTCTACCATTTATTTTGACAGGGTCTACAATAATCCTGCATTCGACTTTTATCCATGTTTTTAGCTGCTTTTTCCACGCTGCAATTTATGTCCAAAGTCACAAATAAAAACTCTACAATCAGACTATACTGTTACCTAAAATGTTCTTTAGTTCTCTCTAAAATTTGAACTGAAACACTGTGAAAAAGAGGAGTTCACAATGACATGACTTGTATTATGCAGTTGAACTGAACATCCCTGCAGACCATTCACCTGAGATAGCAAAATACACTGAGGAAGACTGCAGCAAATTATTTTTTAGAGCAGTTTAAAAGTAGCCAAACAATACCAAGTATTATACTAATAGTTATTAAATAACAAGGAAAAAAGCTTACTATCTTTGAAAACGCTGTAGTAGTGTTTACCAGTCAATATTCATCTGTAACACTTAATTTAAACAAAAAAGTAAAATATAATACAATTATTGCAGCCAAGCAGACAATTGGTGTGATGAAATGTTGTCTTGAGTGCTAATGAAGACAGTTTTGGGTTTTTTTTTGTTCATGTAGTATAAATGAAGTAGACTCTAGGGAGGTAAAAAATCAGAATACTGCATATAAACTGTATAAATATACTCTAGAATTACTGGATTCTAGGAATATTTGAAGTGTTTTTTTCCACTTCCATGCACTTGCTGACAATAGTAATTTTTTTCCCCTCGTTATATTTTGAGCTCAATTTTAAGGGACTTGACTATTCTGCATTAGTTGTACTGTTTGTATCTACCTACTGTTCACCTCACGAATTAAGAATCACTGTATTAAACCTTCTAATTTAAATACCATACATTTCTTTTCCTGACTCATAACAAAGGCTAATCTTGTTGTTGATGATTTCTTGACTTTAAGAAACGATTTTACATAATCAATGGATTAAAAAAAAAAAAAAAAAAAAAAAAAAAGGTGAAAAACATCAAAATTAATATTTGGTCTTGTGTGAACCACGAAATATGAGGATAACATGTGAAAAAAATTACATTTAGCATTTAGTTTTGTGATTTTTTGGTGTTTTTTTTTTTTTTTTTGTTTGTTTTTTTTTTGTTTTTTTGTTTTTTTGTTTTTTGACCCAGCAGTCTGGCACGAGCAAAAGAATTCCTAGTAATTCCTTATTACAAAAAGGCATAATACAGAATCCTATGGGATTCCCACAAATATTACCACTCATCAAGCTTATGACCAACTAGGTCATAAGCTTTATTTGCTGAATACATTGAGAATACAGCAGTTTACTTAAAAGATCCATAGTAGTGTATGTATATACATATACATACTTTAACAGAACAACCTGCAAATATAATTTTTTAGGGCTTACAAAATTTATTATGCTTTATCATTATTTCTCAAAAGAAACAATGTTTAATTTGAAAGCACCTATACTGCACCTATGTACATATATATATACACACACACATACAGAGCCACTGAAGCTATTTCTTTGCGTTAAACACATAGCTATATATATGTGTGTGTGTATATATGTAAAGATACTTATAAAACTGAAAAACTTCTCTTGATTCTCCTTATTACATTATTCTCTTATCTTCTACTTTCTGGTAGGAGCTACATCTAAAATTTTTTCTGTTCTTGCTTGAATCTCTTTTTTTTATACACAGACACTCTTCCTTCCTGAATCACTGAGAAAGGAACCCTTGCTTTGGCTTCTTATGATCTCCCTCCAGCCCATTTGAAATCATTCAGTGCATGTCTTAATACATATTTACATACTACTTGCTTTTTTCTCACTATAACAACTTCAGTCTTCTGATTTGTGAAGCATCTCTCTCCAGCTTTAGACCCCTGTAATGCTCTCCCCAGTCTTCTCTTCATGCTTACTCTTCCCTAATTCTGCAGGACAACCGAATAAACAAAAAAACCATGTCTTTTGCCTGCATGCAAAAGTTATATTTCCTTAGCTTATTAAAATATTGCTATTAACATTATCAGCAATATTTTATCTCTCCTTTGACCAGTTCAAATTATATATACTATGATAGCTCTATTAACTTTGATACACTTACTATTTCTGCCAGACAAGATTTTTGCAGCTTTTTAATAGGAAACATTAGAGCTAAGAAGAAGAATACAAAGCAAATAAAATTACCTTTACCTCTCCATCACATTGTGTTCTCAAAAGCAGTTTCCATTTATACATGTCTAACATCCTGTTTATTTCATTTCAGGTTTACTGTTCTTCAGTCTCTGACCCAACCAAACACTGAACTTTCTATTTGAGATCAAGTCCTTTAATTGCACACTAAAAGGGAAAATCTTGTAAGTTTTCTGATTTATTGTTATTTTCTACACGCTTCAGCACCACAATGTATGATACCCTTTTCTGCACAATATTTGTGTATGCAATTATTTTGTTTTTTAAAACACATAGTTTGACAGCCTTTTCTTTAGAATTTGGTCCCATACATTTCACTACTCTTGGAAATCATCTCCCAGATGAAAAATAAGGTGAACTACTTCACATTAGATGCATAAACTATATAAGAAAGGCACGTGACTATTACTGTTTCATTGATTTTGGAACATTATGACAGCAGCAGGGATGATTCACGTTACACCTTTCATTTTTTTTTCCGACATAGTGGCCTTGGAATCTCTTGAGGCAAAGGGAATATTCAAGACTTCTTTCCCTTGTCCTTTCAATGTGTTCATAGTTGCTGAGATGGTAGTTTCTGCTCTATCTGCCTAGTGTCTCCTGTTCTCCTGAAATCAAGTTCCTTACTGGCTTCTCCAGCCATCACATCCTCAGGAACGCATTGATGACCTCCTATTTCCCTCTCAGAAATAAAAACGAGGACAGAAATACTGCCCTGCAGATCCTTTTCACTCTGTCTCAGACAGTAAGGGAGAGCAATAGATGAATGCAGTTCAGCAAATTTCCTTGCTTTTCTCAGCAGGGAAGGTTGCACGTGGTCAGGCATAGCAAGAAACATGATTTCCACAGGGCCTCAGGCAGCAGCCAAATTTCACAGCAGGAGATGAATCCATGGCCACTTCTGAGGCTACAGAACTGCACATAGCACAGGCTTCTCATTATAGGGTTGGACAACCCTCTGGAGACTTTCTGCTGTTGCCATATTAACAAGAAATGAGTGGTTTGTGTATGTCACAGGAGCGCTCTGTTAAATAATACTGCCTTGTATTATGCATAGTTGTATGTGTGCATTTCTCTTCTGATAAGGCACGGAGGAATCAGAGGGAGAACAAGGATTTACCGTATGAGGCTTCCAGCCCCATGTGCGAGGCAACACAGCTTGTGACAGGCTCAGTGACATCATCAAGCTGGAAAGTAAATGGCAGCTTGAGGTTCAGCTTATTTTTCAGCTTTATCTTATATGTTTCAGAAGTTGCTCCCACCACTTTCATGTAATTCTCTAGTAGATTTCTATCATATAGAGTCACTTTTAATAGATTTGAATTTTTTTGATCTTCAATAAACTCTACTCTACTCCTTTGAGAAAAATCTTCGTTACTTTGAAGATATTTCTCTGCTTGCCTGCACTCAGTGAAATTCTTTCTAAAACAATAAAAGCTCTAAGTATAAATTAGTCTTCTAAAAACGACCACATGGGTAGGTAGATGATCATTCACCATGCAATATAAATCATAATGCACAGACTGCATGAATATAGATTGCAAGACTATTTAGTTTTCATACACTGAATATGAAGTCTGAAAGAGAAATACACATATCTTGGTTCCTTAAGACCAAACACTTATGAAACACCAATGAAACCAGAACAAGAACACATTAGGCAACTGAAATGAAACTGTTAGTGATAATTAGGAAAAACTGACAATTAAAAGAAACATGCATTACCGAAAAAGATAAAAGGAAAATAAAGAAAGGAAAAAAAATGGCCATCACAGTTAAACATAACAAATAAAATGTCAGAATTATTAAAAAATAATTTCATTCTGTACTTAGGCAGAAAGCTCATGATATATATGATCATGATAATGAAATATCTTCCTGTCAACAGTAACAAGAGCTAATGTTTAACACAGTTCTTAAACCCATCACTTTAAAATCAGAATGTCAGATAAAGTAGAAGAGTTTTGAAAAAATTAACTGATGAGATCTTTGGATGAAAATTGCAATTTTTTTTCTTCTCTATGGGTAGGAATTGATTGGGCTGAAATTTTTAGAGTCCACAGTCAAAGTAGTATCATGTCTATATGTGAAACAGTCAGTTGGCGAGTCCCGGTAAGAAGAGGCCTGTGACCTATCAACAGTGCCAGATAAAACACTGAAGTTTTACAGAGATTATCAAAGATTAGAAAGATAATGCAGCTGGTGTTAGTCAAGATGGGTTCGTAAAGAATAGATTTTATCAAAACAAAACCATCAATTTTTCATATCTTTGCTTATTTGATTGATAAGAATTTTACTGTGAGTGTAAGGGGTTTTGACTTCAGTAAGACATAACGATTATGTGGGGAATCTGGCTTACTCAAATTAAGACTATATGTAATCATTTTGATATGTATTTAACAGCAAAAGTACTGGTTAAATAATGTATCTTAGAAAGAGAAAAAGGAAGTAATTACCATTCAGATGGTGCCTAAATTTCTCCTTTCCCCCTTATCTACATTTATCATTTTATAGCATTGTACAATAAAAAAAATAAATGGATTAAAACACCAATAAACTTATATAACTAATCTAATAATTCTTGACCAACTCTAAAAGGCTTTGGAAATGAGACTGCATTTGTTTAGTCTTTTTCTTTCAGGGGAATTGTACTTCTTTTACTTCCCAATACTTAAGAACTACTGCTAGTAATTAAAACCTGTCTAATGATCATCCCACAACACTAACTTAGTTCATTTATCTATCAGATGAAAGTTTGCCAGGTAACTGAAAGCAGACCTCAGTTCTCCAACATTTTTCTGATGCTTTGTATGTCCAGAAACATGTGACTGTTTTCTATCCATACTTCAGTAAGGAGCTCTTTCCTTAGTTTCTTGACCTTTCAACAGTTTTTTGAAGTTCA
>VWZG01011476.1:136268-152110 GCA_013396735.1 Grallaria varia
AATATTTTTATAGTTTAAAAATGGATGGAGTTCAAGACTATCAATGCTTGATGATCCTTCTTATTAGCATTTGCATGTGATTAAATAAATGGTTTTTAGAAATTTAAAATGTAGACATAAATGACATTATAATATTTTATTCTTTTTTAATATTGCGTTGAGGTTGAGTTGTAGCATTTTGCCCAGGGTGAAGACTGGAATGAACTTCATGAATCCCTTCAGGAACAAAGAATAAGGGGGAAAAAAGAGCATTTTATGTAGAAGTAATCCCCTGCCCCCAAATTAGTCAAGAAGCCTTCAACTTTGCAGAATAACAGTATTTCTACCTTAAGAAAATAGGAGAGAGAAACATTGAGGGAGATAAAGAAAACCAAGGAGGTAGAAAGAAGGGTCTTAAGCCTTTTCGGTTTTTTGATTTTTTTAAACTCCTTTTTATTCTGATGTTTAATTGCCCAGAGAATCATGACAGTGTCTCCCACTATAAATATCCTGTGCCATCCTATCAAACCACACTAAACCATTTGATACTTGTCTTTTGTTCATACAGCCATTACAAAAACTAAACTACATTTCTAGCCATCTTAAAGTCTTTAATCTACATAAGTGAGATGTGCGTACATGGTCCTACACAGCTCAAATTACTGTCAGGAAATGGTATTACAGCACTTTGAAATTATATTTGGGAGGGTGCTCTACCGGAACATTTGTCTACTAGGCTTGGTTTTTGTTCGTTCTGAGTTGACAAGGCTCTGCCATCATACTCTGAAAAGTATTCCTGCACAGCACACAGACAGAAGTCTGGGTAAGCATCCTCACCAGTTATTCTCCTCTCCATTCACGTTTTTTTAAAAAAAAAATTGTTACAAATAGAAAAAAAACCCATGTCCATGGAATTTAAATATACACTTTAACAAATTATAATTTGAAGAAATGTAAGGTGCTAAAGACCAACCATACATTTCATAAAAGAACATATCTCTAGTTAATCTCGTTACTAAGATTGAAAAAGGGGAAATTTTCTCAACAGTTGAGATTGTGATTATTATTCAGATTTTCATATTTCTTTTTACTTTTCTCCCTTCTAAGCAGGAGGAAACTATAGGTGCCCTTGAGCAACTGTCCCTTTTCCTCTTCATGCAATTTTCACAAAAGAGTTGACCAAAATGGAATTTTACAGTCAAGGTAAGGATGTACATCAATTTATGTAACATTGTAATATTTTCCATAATATTCCCTATACAGTCAAAATATTATTCATTTTTTTTTTGACCTCTGATACATTTTAAGCATGTCTTCATAGAGCTGTCTACAGTGATGCCTAGATCTTTGTCCTGAGAGGCTCTGTCTAATCCAGTGTCCCTCAGTTCATAAAGGATACTGTAATTCACTCACTGTAGTGTGTGCTGTTTCCCATGCAGGGAAGATGAATTTCATCAGCCACTGCAGAACTTATTTTCTCTAGATGTGTCAGGTTCTTACGGTGTTCATCATAAGTCTCCTTAGACTTAAATAATCCATATAAATTTTCATCACTAGCTAATATTTTCTCCTTGGTGAACTGCTACTTGCATTTAGGTTTTTTGCAGCATCAGGGGCAATGCATATTTTGGATAAAAGTAATTATTAGCTTTCTTCTAGAATTTTCTTTCTTTTGTTATTTTCAGTAAGCTTCTGCCAGATAACATGAGGAAACTAGAGATTTCCCTTGCATATTTATGTAATTACTCCAAAAAGATTTTTCAAATCCTCCGCAAAGTCTGAGAGATCCATGCTGAAACTTCATAGTGAAGGCTACATATTAATAGGGATTTCATTACATATTCTACAAAAAATGGCATATATTTTAGTTCTAATCTTCTTATCCCTCATTTTTTATCTGTAAATCTCTTTGCACTGGGAATTCTACACTGCTCCAGTGATTGAAGAACACCTTAGTATTCTGAAGACAGTACCGGAGTTCAAAAACAAGTTTTATATATTTTGTGGCTTCCCATGTTGCTGTAAAACTAATCAAAGAAAGAGCATCTGTGTATAAACCTTGTATTTTTTATTATATTTCCTTAAATTACATTTTCTGAGGTTCAGTTCCTAATGACTACATATGGACCTAGGTTTTGTAATTTTCCTTACGAGTGAATGAAGCATTGACTTGACAACAGAAGAATACTTTGTAAATCTTTGAATATTCAGTAATTTTTGCTGACATCAATAGGATGCGGGTATTTAACTGTAAGATATCCTTTTGAAAGGCAATAAACTTTAGCATCTTACTGCAGTAGAAGTTAGAGCAAATTGCATATGCTTAATATTTTATCAAATCAGACAATGAATTTAACCAGAATCATATATGCCTTTCACAATGAAAATTAACTTGTAACAAGAAATCTATGGCAAACTTTATAAAGCTTCCAAGATTTTTGTTTAATTTTGCTTTTCAATCTATAAAATGGCAACATGTCTGAGGTTTGCTTTGCTGGGTTAACTTGTACTCGATGTAGTAACTTCTTTACAGACTAAGATTAGGAATTAAACTGGCACTGGAAATGGTCTCATAGATAGTTCTTTTTATGTCATTTTGGTGACTATATTAATTAAAGTCATATTCCATTCTGAAGGTGTTTCCTGCATTGTTTTGTGAGCTGATATTATGATACCTAAGGCAACTTTGCAGCAAACTTACACTGTCTGGTAGTCACAAGTCAAATCCTATATCTGCTGAAGCTAGTTGTTGATTTGCATGCTAAAGCTCAGTTAAATCTATGAATGTGACACATAAAGCAGCACTCACAGAGCACTCATGGCAGCAGACAAAACCCCCTGGACTCTACCTGTATGGGTGCTTCAAGTGACTAGTTTAGGAAAATGATCTTATGATTCTTAATCAATTGCCACAATGGGTGCAAATTAATGCCTTTTTTTGGTCATTTTACAGTTTCCTTGTTACTGCTTCTGGTTTGTATCTCTATGACCACAGAGCCCAAGGAAAGTTTAGGAAGAGAACTACCTTTATAACAGAAGATCTGTTTTATATATTCAAATTGAAGTGTAAATAGCATAGTCATACAATCAGCACAGTACTAGTCTCACAGATGGAGATTTGTTTAGGCTACCAAAAGGCAATGTTAGTGAATAAAAGCTTTTCTATTAGATTAGAATACCAAATCTAGATTGTCAAAATAGCTGTATACTCCTATTTTTAAATTAATATATTGTCACTTGAAATAGGAGTCATTCACTGATCCCATGGTGTCCAGTTCTGCAATGAACGAAACCAGAGAGGGGATAAGGCAAGCTAAGAAGGGCTGACTACAAATAGCTCTGGCTTCTGCAGCAAAAATGACTGGGCAAGAATACTGGGGAAGAGACACAGATCCTTTTTAAGGAAGGGATCTCAACCTTTCTGCTTTAGAAGAAAGATTCCCTTTGACTGTTATTCTGCAAGTGACTACACCAACCCTGAATAAAGTTTCCAAAGCACGAGAAAAATTTCTGTTGAATTGTAGCATCATCACTGTAGTTGTTTCAAGCCACTTTAAAGCTATTCCATATATGTAAAAAAAAAACTCTATAGGTTTGAAAAATAGTGAAGTTAATCCGATCACTATAATGCAAGTAAATTTTTATGTTCCTGTGAATCTGTCATATCTACATAGATCATAATGTGTAAAA
Source organism: Grallaria varia (assembly GCA_013396735.1). Classification (NCBI taxonomy): domain Eukaryota; kingdom Metazoa; phylum Chordata; class Aves; order Passeriformes; family Formicariidae; genus Grallaria; species Grallaria varia. The sequence continues at coordinate 139,938 of VWZG01011476.1, forward strand.
AAAATCATATTAGGAACCTAAAGCTCGAAAATGAGAATTCACAGTACACTCCTAATGAAAGCTCAACTGCAGACAGAATTATTTCTATTCTGGAGTTTTTATAATTGATAACAGAAGTTCTCAGCAAGTGTGAAGTTAACATCTCTATGTTAATTATATAATTTAACATCTCTGTGTTAAGTTAGTGAGACACCTTTTGCATATGCTTGACTGACCTTTTTATTAGTATTCATTTGTATGCATAATTTCAAAAAATACATTCAAGCACTACTTTAATTTTGAACGTTTGTTAGATTTTCATTTTAAATATTAAAATCAGTGCTACATGCTTTGTGTATAAAGTTCTGAGAGATAATACATGATGTTTTTAACTATCAATAAATTTCAATTATAATACACAGGAAATTACTAATAAGAAGACTTTCTTAAATCAACTCAGTAAAATTCACAGTGAAAGTGAAAAATAAATCAATATATAGCTGTGAATAAATGACATGAAAGCTCAACTAATCTTCAGATTCAAAAGGAACTCAGTGTTTGGATAGCTCTACTGATGGATTGCAAGTAGCTTGTTATGGCCAGATAATGGCCATAACCTACATATTATCTGAAATACTTACACCACACTTTATGTCTTTATGAAAGACACTTCAGCTGCATGAATGAACCAACATTTGTTAAATGGGAATGTGTTCAGTAGCCAGGAAGCAATGCAAGAGGATGAAATGTTCTCTATTGGATTAGAATACCTACAGAATGTAAAAAATGGCTTTTTTCCCTGACTGTATATGTCTGTTCTTGATTTCATGCATTGTTTTGCTGTGTGGTTCACTAACCTCCTGCTGTCCAACACCACAAAAAAAGTGCTAAACTAAAAAGGCTGAATTTAGAAGAATTTTTGTTTTGAATTCAGTGTGGATTGAACCTTTTAGAAGAGAATTGCAACTCTGACTTCCTGCCCACAAAAAAAACACATAAATGCCCTCTTCCTGCCAGTTAGATGAGCATTTGAATGCTTATATTGCCACTCTATATTTTAATGTACTTGACCGTATTTAATCCTCGAAACGGTTTTCACAAAGTAATTCTTTCAAACATAAAAGAATATTATTTATCTCTACTGGATTCATAGATGAAGTGAGTATCAATTTATGTTGTGTATTAATCAGCATATAAAGATATACAAGAGCCTGCATTACTTCATGGATTTTCTTAAAAGGTTTTCAGTGGGTATCAGTAGAAAAATTGCAGTCCTGGAGTAATGATTATTGCAAGGACAATAATTTGTACATTCTAAAGACACAATTTAAAGCCAAGAGGTAGGGAGCAGTGTATTTAAAAATAAAAATAATACAACCCACTGTTTAACAGATGGAAAACTACATGAGAGAGAAATCCATGTATTTCTGCAAGGAGGAGGATAGGAAGCCTGAAAAATAAAGCAGGTACAGAGGACTTCAAAGGGAAATTGAAGAAGTAAAAAAAGACAATAAAAATGAGACACAGATAGTCAAAGAGGAGAAGACATTATTAATCTGAGATTCATTAAAAAATTAACTGCAGTTTTTAATGTATGAAATCACATGAACTTTCAAGCAAGACTACAGGTTGCGTCTTTTTAATTAGAAATACATTTTCCATAAGCTGGCAGTGCCAATGCAGACTTGGAATTTGCTAATATTCTCTCAAATATCTACGCTTTGAGAAAAGAAAAAAAAAGTAAAACCACGCATAAACTAAGGAATTTTAAAAAACTTATAGGGATCAGAATACTATATGTAGTTCAGGGAAAGAGTTTTTTTGGTTGGATACTGGTAGCATTACACACAGAATAGAGATTTAAATTAATCACTAGACATTGATATTCCATTATTAATAGTAGGACAAGATTCTATTACAGTAGTACAAGTGCCAGAAAATCCTTTGTGATATTGTGGTGTTTAGAAAGTTAAGCAAAACACCAATGCAGTACTCTTTTACGTACACAAACATACATTAAAAAAAAGGATTACAAATTAACATTGTTATATGCTTGTGTGTGTGTACACATGCACACACAAGCACCAGGTGTGTGTAAGGGGGGGAAGAGCATAAACAAAATGATAACATCTGGTTTCAAGAAGAAATACTATATTCGTGTACAAACTCCTAAAGAAAATTACATTAAAAAATAAATAATTTGATAGATTTACCAGTTTGCATATAGATAAAAGCCAAAGTTTAGTCAAAATGAAATTGGATTTACCTACTAGTTCTGCTCGGCACAATTAGATATTAAACAGGTAATTCTAACACTTAAAAACTGATTAGCTGCAGTTCAGAAGACGTACAGATAAAGTCATTCTATGCTGCTTTTAGCTCTGTTGAAGAGCTCAGACAGAACAAATAGCAGTGTTTTTAGATTTCACAAATAATTCAAAGGGCTCCATTTCTCTTCCCTCACTTCATTCCAGCGAGAAGGCAATTCTCTATATGAATATCAAAATTATTGATACTAAAGAGCATTAATATATTCATTTTCATATGACCGCAATTGTACAAATCTCAGTGAAATGTAGAGAACTAAAACCTATCATGGTTATGTAATTTATTCTGTTTACTCAATATATTAGACAATGGTGTCATGACATGCTAAACAACCACACTACATTCTCACTCATTTCATTCCAGACTGACTGCTGTCGTGTTCTGAAGAACACTCAAAGACTGAGCTCGAGAGCAGTAGTTAAAAACAGCAACTGGCTGTCAGTGGTGCAGTTTGTCATTGTTCCACAGACAAAAGGCAGACTGTCACAATAAACAGCATTTATTCATTTCAGATTTGTGGCTTAGGGCTGAGGAAGGGGAGGTGTCCTTCGTAGTAATTGTAAAACACATAAATAATAACAGTAGTCTGCAAATCATATATCAAAGAAAACAGTGGGAGTTGGCAGTGATGGAGGCAAGAAAATGGATGTTTCCAGCACAACATAATTTACAGCTCCTTTTTAAAAAAATACATTTTTTTCTTTCATAACAGCAAAATTGAACATTTTGTATTAACTGCTTGTGTGGTGGGCAAGCAAGACAGAACATCTAAATCATGGCTTTAATGACTAATTTTAAACAAACTGCTGAGTAGCTTTGTAAAGATGACTACTCTATACTCAACTGCAGTCACTTTTATTTATTTAATATTACTAATTAAAAACCATTTCATATTGATATTGGCATCACCTCCTCTAGGTTTTTTGCCTAAAAGTTTTTAATGACATTATACTGTTCCGTGAAAATACTCTGAATTAGTATTTGAATAGAAAAGGCTTCCTTTACTCACTGCTTGCATCTGTTTTTCCAAGATGACTCAAATGCCTAATAATAAATTTTGGTTAGGAATTTAATGGACAGAAATTATAAAGCAAACTAATTAATCTTCCTGATGTTGGTGTTAACATTTTTTTCTATTTTTAATACAATCTTTGAGGCAGCCGTTATCATCCTACTGTCTTGTAAGCTCCTGTCCTGATTTACAAGGCTGAAGCTCTAGCTCAGCCACGCATGTTAACTGGACTATGACATCCCCCAGCCAACCCTTTGAGGATGGTGCAAAAACCTGGGAAGAAAAGTGAGGAAAAAGAGACACCAGCAGCTGAAAAGGTGTTCCAAAAGGAACCTTCTAATTTACTATTACTTAGCGGAAGTCCTGCTTCATCTCATAATTGCTCCCGACACTGTTTAGAACACTAATATTTATTAGAGAGCAACCTCTTCTTACATAACTAGACAAGACAGATGGATACAAATTTTTCTCTGGCGAAACACACAATGTTCACCAGATGGAAACAATGCTCCCTATACAGTTTCTCCAGCATTTTTGCCTACAGATCCTTCCCTCCCAGCACGTCTCAAATCCTATCAGGACCAAGGACATTAGAGGGCTAAGGAAAGGACAGGGACGTCAGAGAAACCAAAATCTTATTTCAGCATGGATCTCTTCAGTGAAAAATCCTACATAATTTGCCAGAGAGGGAATAGAGTGAAAAAGATGCCCTGTATTGAAAGAGTAGAGTGTCATAACAGTAATTTCAACCAGTAAATATTATCACAGCTGTTACTGTTTTGGGTATAATGTAGAGCTCAGGAGCTGCCAGAAGCAACATGCCTGGCAGTGCAAGGGTAGCTTTCTGAAGGACGGGTGCACATGACCAGATCTAAGATAAGCTCGGGTGATTCTTGCCTAATTAAGACAGGATTTTACTTAATTGATTTTAAAATTGAAAAAGAGGCCCCAGTTTGGGCAGTCAGGATGTTAATACATGTGAAAATGGGACAACACATGTATAGCTTTACTCATTTAATATCTATAGATTTACAGCTAGAATTAAAAAAAAGAAAGTGCTGAAAATGAATATTGAAAAACTCATTGCTAACCACCTTTTCAGAAAAGATTAGTAAAATTAGAAAAATACATCTTCTAGCACTAAAATATCCTCTAAACATAAAAGCAAAATTTGGGGCTAATTTTAAATAAATGAGTATAAAAGGAGGGGTTTAGTCCTTCTGGAAGGGACATTTTCAGTGCAAGATCAACTACACTGCTGTAACTTTCAATTAGAGTCAGATAATCTCATCCAATCTTATTGCTAACAGCAATCAAGCAGTAACTTGAAAATTTACAGCCAGAATTTATTCAGAATTACTTCATGTGACAACAGTAAGAAATCTAAGCATAACACTTCTTTAGTTAGAAAAGATGTACCTTGAAATAGCAAAAAAAATTCTCACCTATATTGAATTGCTATTGACTTCTTAGATGTTATCTAGAAATCTATCCAATCCCCTTCTACTCTTCTCTACAGAATAAAACACACACATATGCAGGCACACAGTACTACCCTTCTGTGTTTGGAATACTGTCTAACTTCAGCTGAAAATGAGAAAACAAAATACTGAGAAAACAAAAAACATGCTTCCCTCTTACGCAGACTACTAAGATCCTTAGTTTCCTTTTCTTGTAAAATCCCCCTCTCCTGTTGTGTAAATGGAATGCTATACTTGAAAAGACTGAATTTTGGGGTGCATTTTCTTAATGAACTTTTGCCCTGTAAGAAATCTCAAAAATTCAAAGTTTATTCATAAAGTCAATCCCTTTCACTAAGGAATGAAAGCTTATATGTTTCAGTGTATGATTTTATCCTGAATGCAGTCAGGTGCATGGTGTTTGTAGCATCGTGTATGTAGTTATTCAGAGTGACAAACACATGCAATCGTTAAAGAGAGATGATATCCTTCATTCTAATTACATTAGTACACCATTTCTCTCAAATGAAGGCAGATTTCCAGTAACAGGAACAGCCAAGCACAAATGTAAATGGCTCAACAGTGTCACTCAAACTATGATCAGGGCCAGCATCCGACAGTGGACAATCCCTCATACAATAACACAATCACTCTGCCGCTAATGCATGTCACTACTGATTCGCAGGGAAATTTTTGAAACCAGCATTTGCATGGTCTATTTGAAACTTCCCTGAGCTGAATACCTAGCATTTGGCTTTCTAGTGGGAGTTGTGACAGTAGCACTGCTCAGAGCAAACTGCCACTGTCGTTTGTTCTGCTTCAGTGCTGTTTGACTGTCACAGCCTGTCATGTAGGAAGAAAGCACCGCATCTAACCCCCTGTGACAACGTTTAATCACTCCTATTACTCCTATTGGCTGTTCAAGCCACCTTCGGGTGCGCAGCATACCATTATAGATCTAAAAAATCCTTGCTTTGTAAATGGAAAGGCTAAAATCTGCTTTTTAGTTGACCAATCTTCTAACACATCACAGAAAGAAACTAAAAAGACTAGATAATACTAATGCAAAGCTTGAGATAATTTTTTATTTTTCACATCTTTTACATCATTAAGAATACTAAATTATTTTTCTTCAAGATTACTTTTTTAATGGATTCCAGGTATTCAAATTCTGAACTTTTGTTATTTCTTTCTGACAGTCATTGTTATAATGTGGGCATATAAGCAAGAGTCACATTTGGGATGCATTTGTTACAACAAAATAAATTGAGAAAGTTAAATACTGTACCACAAGGTATAGCTGTCCAAATTTAAGGTTGGGTCAAAGGATAAGAGGAGTAACACTTAGAATAAGCCTTGTACAAAGGAAAGGTTTAACTTAAGCCTTCCTTGTACAAATCAGCATGAATTAATTAAAACTTCATATATGCCTGATCTATTTAATGAAACTGCTTCTGTTGCTGTTCCATATGGAAAACTGTATTTTCATGCTAGTTTTAAGAATGCACTTTTGGAGATGGCAGTCCATATTGTACTTAAAGCCTGAAGGACACATGGGTCAACCCTACTGGTTTTTTTGCTGACAGCAAGTTATACATCTTTCTCCAGAAGCCCAGGTAGCAGACAAATCACATTTTGCACATCAACAAATCTGTTTGCTTGAGCTAGTCCTATTAAAGCCAAGGTCTCTTCACTGGGACAAAAGAAAATTATTTCAACATGAAAACATATGTGAGTTTAGCTTTGGCAATGTGATCAGTATTATTAATTCCTAATTACTCCAGCAGGCTAACCTTAGGCCTGATAAACAATGTTAATGTGAATCTTTACAATGAGAGACCCTTATACTTGTGAACATCGTTAACACTGGTGTTATTTGAATTGACGTGTATTTGTACATATCACATTCATTTTGCAGAGACAAAAAGAAACAAGTAACACCTGACAGAGCAGATAACTTGGTGGATCAACAATCTAACACAAGGATTTGTACCCTTATATCCCTGCTTTAACCCAGTTCTGAAGATTATGAGCAAATGCATATCCTCCAGAACTCAATATGACACTAACTGGCCTCTCACACAGGGCTCAGAACCTAATAAGTAATCATGCTGCTTTCATCATATACCTGTAAAGGTTCCTAGAAATTAGGGATGAAATTCTGTTAAAAGCTGAACATAAACAAACCTCACAGGTAGGACTGTCAGTACTCCTTTATATTGTGATTAAAATGAACTATTTTATTTCCTTTTCTAACTAGTGATTTCAGGTGAAATAAAGCAATCTTGGTTCAGAGCATTTTAAAACCTGCAAAAAGCATGAGAATGCATAAATGGGTGCAAAGTACATTACATAAGGGTTTTAATTTTTAATGAAAACTTTAACAGGAAGGTAGATTATTTTTATATTTCAAGATATGAAGACACATTATGTTTCTTCTGGCCAGCTTAGGGGAAAGAAAACCAAACCAAGTTGCCAATGAAGTTTCAGCATTCCCTCTAGATTATCTTCCTCAATGACCAAATGGAAGACATCCTTTTTTTTGTGTAAAATGAATTTATAGCGCTTACAGCAGCTTGTGTCACTCACAATTCCAACCTATTTTCTCATTCTCCCACTCTGATGTTAATTAACATTACCAGGAGAACTACAGATTTTCTGTTATTAAAGACAAAAAGTAATTTCTTTCTTTCAAACACTTGTGAATTATCATCTAGAAATAACCAATTATACCACCTAATGAGCTGTATACAGATAGATGTGGGTTGCTGCAGCTAACCCATCATCAGAAAACCATGCATGCCAGTACTTACTGATGGTGGGTTGTAATGCCAGCTCATCAGCTACAGGTTCACACTACACATGTTCTCCTTCGTACCTTCTGTCCACTAATTTGACTTGAAGTTTTATTTCCCCAATTTTGCTCCTCAATTCTGAATGGCAATAAAGGACAGATCAATACCACACTGTACTTTCTTTCCGTACAGTACTTTCACCCTGAAAGTAAGTTCACGACATTTGAATCCTGGATCATCTATCTGAGAAATCTGGTTTCTTGAGTTGTCCAGTCACATAGAATAGTTTCAACAATTTTCATAAATTCAAAGGGTCAAATGTTTTTGGTACTTTTTCTGCCACAAGGTGTGGCATTCACAATTGAATAAATAATAACCCTAAACTTCTAGATCCGCTTTTTCTTTTTTAAATAAATCTGCACAATATTCTAGGCAAGGATATTGATATGAATCTTTGGAGATGAATCATAATAGCAGATTTTCACATCAGGTATTTGATTCCATCTCTGAACTCTGAAGCCTCTGCAGTGTGAATGGCAGCAGGAAATGGCTTTCAAACTCTTCCTAACAGATGGAATAAAATCTGCCAGGTTATTAAATTACCACACAACTATTTTTAGTTTCCATTTCTAAATCCTTTTTCTTCTTTTGTCATATAATATGTCATTGCTAATCAAATCTCAAAAGCATTACTATTTTGAAAAGAGAAACTTGAACTGGCAGTTTATTATTCTTTGCCCTGAACATATTTTTTTTTTTCTGTTTTATTTTTCTACTAAAGCTATGCAATATTTATACAGATTTGTGTACTACAAAAATGGAGAAAGGAAGTCAAAATATTTATAGGACTCAGATGTTTTAAAATTGTTTTAGCAATGAATAATCACTGGGAATCCTTATCTAGACTTAGCAGTCTAAGATTATAGAAAACTGTTTACTGAAAGCTAACAAGTAGAAATGGTCTCCTGATAACTATGAAACAAAAAGCAAATACCTCAACTGGCTGTGCTAAATCATATCAAAATTGAAACATGCTTTATTTTTGATGAATTGTACTTAGGAAGAAGAGGCAGCTACTCAACTGTTCAGAAAATTAAACCAATTGTTTCCTTCTGTGAACTCTGTCATGGTGACAGATTTTGTTAAGTGCATAAAGAATCCTTTGAAGGCAAATTTGCTCATAATTCAAGTGTTGTGTAAAAAAATTCTCTTTGTTCATGTACTAACCTAAACACTAACCCTCTTCTTCCATAAGGTCTATTATTACTGCTACATCTGCACTATAGTACAGAAGTGATGATATAAAAAAGGGAGCATTAAACATGGCTTGCTAATATTAACATAGCAAATATTGCAACACTAGAAAGAAGCATATTAATTGTAATGTGACTAAGTCAACTGGAAAATTATGGTTTTACTTTAGGACAACAAACTTCAATCAACTAAGGAGTCAAATAGCAACTTGAAAATTGTTCCCATATCTGATTTTCAGTAGTGCACCAGGCAAGAGTCAGCCTCAGACTGAACATGAAAATGCAACTGCAAAAAACTCAAGCGGAACACACAGAGATTTAGATTGGAGTGATACTGTACAGCAGACCTGTGACATCTGGAAGCTGCATTGATTTACACCACTGCCACAAAAGCAATGTAAAATAACGAGGAAAATCACCACATTTTAGTTCAGTTATACTGAATCTCACAACTGAAACGAAATAGGTTTGGGATTTTTCAGATACTTGACTGGTGTTGCTCAGCTACAAAAATGACTGAGGCTTCTAACTTTGCCCAAGAAGGAAACTGCACAAATACTTCAGTTAAGCATAGAACCTGCAGAACCTTTTCCAGTAAGAAGTAAACTGTGAAATAACTTTGCAAAATGGACCATAAGGTATGGTTTCTTGGTAGTGGGAAACATTATGCAGTCTAAGATTTAACTACATGGGATTTTCTATGTATAACATATAATTAACCAAAATGCAGAAAAGTATCAATGCTCATCACTTTTTTCAACAACTCCAACAATTTACAGTATCTTTAATACTGTAAAACTGTTACTGTGAAACAACTGTCTTCAAAGTTTATTTGCAGTCTAAATCTAAACACAACATTAAATAGAAAATATTTCTTTCTGTGATAGCCTTTGCAATTAAATAATTTATCAGAGGAGTAATTAGATATAGAAAAAATACATGTACTTTTAAATTGAAAGTGTAACATTTTACAGTTATTGCAATACAATATTGTATTGTTTAAACTACAGCATAACTCATCCCTGCAGCATTCAGTGGCACTAGGCCTTTGGCCTCTTGCCTAACAATATACCAGACAAGAATTATTACATTGCAATTCACACCCTGTTATGCCTTATTGCTTAATTAAAGCATAACCCTTCATGACATGACAAGCAATTTGACTGTTACCATAATAGATTATTATCCCACCTAACTTAAATTTTAAACACCTTTTTTATTTTTTCTACATGCACAGAGAATTATGAGAAGAAATCTACAGATGTTTCTTTATCTGTAAAGTGTGAAGAATATGTTTAGGAAGAGTAGCTAAGAATACAAGGTTGTAATTTTTACTAGAGTTTTTCCTGAACTAAACTTGGACACTTTTTGTTTTTGCTTCAGGAATTAAATCTACAAAACTCTGCAAAACAATTAAGATTCAAATATCAGATTAGGTGGTTGCCTTTATTTTATTGTAGCGCTTGACTACCTAAATAATGAAGTTATGTTATTTCTGTGAATCCTACTGGGGTATTAAAACAACAATGAGGGTGAGGTTATAGTATCTTTAAAATTCCAAAGAAGTTGGCAGTTTAACTTAGTTGCAATACACCAGTTAGCTCCTCTGTGTTAATTTTTAAAACTTTTTTTTTTGAGAAATAACTCCTTGAATCACTTTCTTACTAAGATCTCCTCCTCTTAGTGTTCCTCATGCTGAAATGCGATAATATAGAAAAGATAATCTGTTGTTGTTAAAATACACCTGAAAACTAAAAATTGAATAGGCGAAATTCTACTTTTGTAAAAAGTCAATGGCTAAACTCACTGAGCTTAAGCAAAACACTAGTACATGAGATGAAATGGAAAATTGTGTCAACAGCTATAAAAATACAATTTGATATTCCAGCTTGCATTAAAATATTTTAATTATTATTTATTTTATTTATTTTATTAATGCCTTCCTTTGGCTTGGAAGTGTGCAATGTGACACAGCCATTTTGGCTATGAGTAATACTTTGGGTTTGGCAACTACCAGTTTAAAACTAAAATATGCAAACGTGGAACTCTGATGTGTTGGTTTTTTTGGTTTTTTTTGTGAATAAAAGCCTGGATTTATTGAAAGACATACAGCAATGCATAAAACACGCATACAGAATTTTAACATGGAAATCATGTATACCATATCTAATAGATGTCCTACCAGTTTCATGTAACACCAAGGTGCAATTTAATGAGGTTCCACTGAACTCTGTATGTCTTCAAGGTGACTGGGTTGTCCCTGGGACTCTCTCTCTGCTATAACTATAAAATGTCTATGATGTGACTGTGATATAACTGAAACAGCTGCAGTCTTTGATCATATGCTGGCAGTTTATGTACAGATGCAGAATGTGTAATAAGGGCACACTTTTTTAACTTGACTGATGTTCTGTTATTTTACTGGTTCCAAAAGCCAAAGGAGAGTAGGCTCCACCATGTTGCCCTGAGAATAATTTATTGTTGAAGCTATTCAAAATGAAATACCTATCATTAATGTCTAATTGATTACCATAAGCAAGAGGCATACATTGGCCTCAGTTGATCTGACATTTGCTATGATCTTTAAAGCTGCTTTTATAGCTAGAACTATTATTTTGAATTAGCGCAAAATACATTTTTAACTACAGTTTAAAACCACTGCCAACACTCTGAATGCATGAATATGTTTCCTGTTAATAGCTATTTCTACATACACACAGTCTAGTAAAACTTACAGCGAGCTATTACCATTTCATAAGTATAAAAATACAGAAATTCTTAAGGCATGATAATGAAGTTAGACCTTGACAGACTAGTGGCTATATTATGTTATACAAAAGCATCTTTGTGCTGCTTAACAAGTTAAAATATTTTTTGGTTCTACCAAAATGTTTTAAAGAATTCATCTTTCTCAAAGTAGCCAAATTAGAGTGGAAAGAATACACATTGCATGTCCAGCAATTAAGAAAAAGATTTTCTTAATAGCTAGATATTATGCCTCCATACCTGCAATATGGAAACCACAGTAACATTATAAATTAGAAGTAAATGTGTACATTTTTGATGGATGATTTTGGGTAAAGAGTTATATCAGAAAGAAAATGAAATTAACATTCCCGTAAAAGATCTACTAATAGTTTTCACTAATCCTAAGAGTATGAAGTTATTCTAGACATGAAGGGTATTTAGAATATCCACTTTTTTAATAATTTATTTTTTATTTCCCACTTCTTTCTCTAGCTTCCACTTATGTCTTTGTGCTTTTAACTTAAATTTAAGTCTTGTTTCACTTTTTCCTTGTATTTTTATTAAAAGAAATACAAAGCCTGGACTCTAAGTCACTCTG
>VWZG01011476.1:152171-167765 GCA_013396735.1 Grallaria varia
ACAGGTAAGACATTTTCACAACCTTGTTGGACACAAAGAGGATGTTGCAAAGTCAGTGTACTGCTTCAGTGGGATGGCTCTCGGCCCAGGATCTCCCTTATTTAAACCTTGCTTTAGTTTTTTTCCAATCCCTTTCCCTACGGCCTTTATGCTGCAGATGAGGAGTAAAACATCTCAGAATTTAATCAGACCCTAGTAAACACACATATATNGTTTGTTTTTCCCATAGATGTGTTCATTTTTCACTGAGATACAAACAGCTGGATCTGTTTCTATTCCAGATTTAAGGATACATCAACAAGCATTTATACTTTAACCTTATCCAGTATGGATATTCCCTAAGAAAGTGTAATTCCTCTAGCTCTCAAGCTTAACTCCTCAAATTAAACCATCAGTTGTTTTTAGAATCCTAAACCATCACTTCTGAAATATATTCAATTTTTTTCCCCCCACACCTTACATGCTTCCTATTTCCAGAAAACAGCATAGATACCGGGTAAATGTAAAATATAAACATTCAAACTAACAGATTGCTTCCACGAAAGTCTGATGCCTATTTCATGAGCTTCATTTTCACTGCAATTTGTTAGAATTCACCAGATATTAAAGCTATAAATAAAGAATAAATACGTTAACTGTAAATTGTTCCAGGTTATCCAGTCAAAACCACCATGGTCAGACAAAATTTCTGAGACCAAATATCTTGTTATTGTAACCTGGATTACTTTCTAAAACACACATAAATCTTCATGTAGGCACATATTTGACATCCTTTCCATCCCCCTCTACCCCACCTTGGCTGATTCTTGTACTTCCTGTATACCATTTCAACACAATTACTCTGCCAAGTATCTCTGATACATTCCAGCACCATTTATTCCTCTCCATCTACCATGTTCTTGCTCGTATTTAATTGTGGACTTCAGCTCAAATGAGAATACTGAACTTTTATTCGATTATTTCATCTTAACTGACTCCAGAAAAATACAGAGTTAAATAAAATACAAAGAAAAGTTCATTACTGAAGTACTAAATTGAATCCTAGAAATAAGCAATTGCTTAACAAATACTACAAAATCTGATTCTGACCGCGGGCCAAAATTAAGAGAACATTTACAGACTCAGTTATTGACATATCTTAATGATGCAATTTCTGATCAGGAAGGCTTATAGCAGGAGAGAGAGAGCAAACTGAACCTTATTTTTCACAAACTCCTTGAGTAGACAGTTATTCTGCACCTCAGAAGACGCCTAATTTATCCTCCCTAACAGAGGCAAAAAAAAAGAAAAATCTAGGAAATAACATCACCTACATGAACTCCTTCCTAGGATTCAAACCTGCAGCAGTAGTGGGCAGAAACAAACAACATGACTGAAAAATACTCAGTACAAGAATAGGAGTAGAAACTGAGAAAAATGTTCTACTTGGCACAGACAATCATGAAATCATGGCAGGAAGACTTATATTTTTATTCCAAGGCACATGGACTTCAGAACTGTGCTACCACTACAATAGAGAAGAAGATATTCTTCTGAAACAGAAAAATTTTCTGGTTTTTTCCAATCCCATCACTTAAATCAATCTTACCTTTCAACTGTAAATATCACAAGAACTCACTTTATAATTGATTTTGTTACAATTCTGCAGGAAGCCAGAAAGTTACAACATGCAACACTACTTATGATCCAAAGCATTGCAGAATGACTTACAAGGTATTCTTGGTTTTGCATAGTGAGTATTGTGCCATTATTCAACTGCATATCACCAAATTAAAAATGCTAATTCTTGTAGTAAAACAAATATTACATTTAAAATCTGACGTGAAGAGTTGACACCCATAGTAATAAACATTCAATAGTTTTGCAAGAATTCCCCCCACCTCAGCAAAATGCAGATGACTACAAAATAACTCTTCTTACACTTATCTGCTCTCCTACCTTGTCTGATGAGATTGTTGTAGAAAAATTATAAATGGAAAGCTCAATTAGTGCAATTTATGTATCCTTGGATGTCAATCATTACTGTTGAGAGGTGGGACTTTCAGGATCTCTGTGCATTAATTAAGAGCTCATCTCCAAAGAGTAGTCATTACACCTAAGGACCAAAAATAAGTTTTAATTAGAGTCTAGAAGACAGTATGCCATCTACTTATAAAACTAGTTCTTTAGTTAAAAAATGAACAGCTATGGGACATTATTAGTAACAATGCAAAGGGCATAAATCTACCACTTCAATTGAATTTCAGAATGCAGTATTATTTTTATGTACATAGGTCTGTCTGGAAAAAGTGGACAAGTTCTGTAAAGCTGTGTGCACACCACTCAAATTTCAGCCAGGTTGTACAAATGCCAACATGATTATTAGACCCTTGTCGAATTATTGATGCTTGGCTGATGTTGAAGGAAGGCTATTACACAGCTAAAATTAGATTGTATTTTTCTCTCATAGCCAGGAATTTTTTTTGCCCAGACCATCTTCTGATTTCATATGCAATAGGGAAACCAATGCAAACTCAGCAAAAGTGGGCAAATGGCCTTGTACAATGCATCAGTTTCATTCACCAAGCAATACAGCTAATAGGCAGTTTTGGTTGGCCTTAGACATGTCAAGGCTCAGAAGTTAAAAACTAGCTGGGCTAACTGGTGTCAACTGCCCAAGAGAGCTTCCCTCATGGCATGACTTATCAGAGGACAATCAAATATTCTGCCTAGGATTTACTGGGGAAATAATGTAAAAATAATTGATTATATAATTTATAAATTAAAGGAAGGAAAACTAATTTTAAAAGCTGGTCTGGAAGGTAAACATAAGCTAATAACTCAGGCATGAAAAAGGGTAAAATTTAGAGATAAGTTTACATTCTAGAGAACAATAAAAAACTTTTTTGGCAATGGCTGAATTAAGAAATGTAACACACTTACAAAAATCCAAAATGACACACAGACTGGTATAGGAAGGTTTAGACAAGATTCAAAAAAAGTCAAGCTCCAATATGGAAATAAAGAAGGAAAAACAGTAATAAAATGGTCATAAAAATTCAGTGTTACAAATTCTTGAAGGACTGAAGTTAACATATACTTAACATGATAGAATTAATAATAATTATAAAGGTTATTGCACAGGAAAAGAGCAGAATGGGAAGACATGTCAAAAGGAAGAAAAGATTTACTATGCTTCTGAGAACAGCAGAACAACTGTTATGACCTTCTACATTGCTATTATATTTCATGGTTTTATACTAAAGTACTTGTAAATACCTTCAAGACAGATATTTTTCTCAAACACTTTTTTGAGAAACACATGCTATAAATTTCCAATCTAATCAATATACCTTAGGGATAATGAGAACCGGCAGCAAATTTAACAGCAAAAAACTGTAGCTATTCCTGATTGTTTAGTTTGGTTTTTTTTACTCTAAATAACAGTTAGTGATGAAACTAATACTATAGAGAGGGCACAAGACCTTAAAAAAATGCGGACAATAATTTATGCTAATGGAATTCAGAAGAATCATATTAATACCATTAATAAGTGTTTCTAACATTTCATGTTCAAGTGCTTTCCTGTAAATTTTTCTAGCAAAGAATTGATTTCTATATAATAGGCACAGAAGCACTCTCCAGAATTTACTGACTTGGAATATTTCTGTCTTTACTAGTAGATTTCAGTGAGTAGATTCTGTCCATCAGATATGCTGGCAGTACACAGCAATACACCCTTGAGATTGACAGTGTTGAAACTTACTTTTTAAAAGTTCAGCTTTCATTCTGTGAACTGTATTACTGTGCAAAATAGAATATATCCTACTGCTGTAGGTGTAGGCATATTACAAGATCTGGTATTTACTTCTCTGTAGGCCTAAGTTATTTTTCACATGATAATAGATTTCAGGAAATGCTGTGTTTAATATTGGCTGGTACCATGAGCAGGTATTTTTGAATGAAAACAAAAATAAATTTATCCAGGGCTTGTCACTTCTATTCTCTAAACTGAAGAAAAGTGCTCAGTCTTGTTATCTGCAGTCTCCTGCTAGTCACATTTAGCACATTTCTTGTCAGCTGCTTCTCTTGATTAAGGAGATGGCAGAAATAATGGACACACTAAACTGCAGAAGAGACAGAGAACCTTCGTTCCTCTAAACAATTATATCAATTCTTATAATGGTTTAATTTGTTGTTATTCACAAGGGACAATGTCAAGCGCTGAGCCAGAGGACTGCTAGCAAAGCACGGATTGCATGTTAGCAGCATGGTGCCTTCTCAGTCCTTCATGTTTCCTAGTTTGCCTCTTCTGAACTCCTACTACAATACGCTGTTTTGGAAGTCAGCCATAAAAGAGGCTAACTCAGACAATAAAATCTGGGTGATCTGCTGAGCTGTGACTGAGATTTGTGACCTACCTTAAACTGAATCAGATTCAACAACAAGACTTCTTACAAGCAGCTCTCACCAAGAGCTTGGCAGAATGTCAACTCAGTTGTACTAAATATTCGACACAAAACTTGCTGAGAACCACATGGTATCATGTATTACAATTAAAAAAACTTAAAGCTAGAAGAATTCACAAGGAAAAGATGATAAAAATAGTAATTCCAGAATGTTTCTTTATAATGAAGAATGCTATACAGCAATTAAATTACATTAGACAGCCAATCAGAAAGAAGAACAATACTAAAATTACTTCAGGCACTCTCCTGGCCAACTTTGAACCCTTTATTGAAGGCTGAAAATTTTGAGGCCTTGTCCAACATTTCCTCTGTGGTCAACAGAGTAAGGGAAAGGCACTTCCAGGTATCAAACTAGACTTAAAAGAGCTATCTTTCCACTTGTTGTAGGGGGAGTGTTGAACACCAAGGCTCTTAACTCGAACATATTTACTTACAATTAATCTACTTTCTACAGTCTGATTTTCAGAGGTGCCGAGTAAATACATGTTTAATGCTGCACTGCAATTTATCTGCAAATTTGGATGTTATCAGGAGATATGGGCAGGGATTTCTCAGCTTCTATAACACTAGCCAAATGCTGATGGACAGTATAGCAGAGATACTTCTATTGTTACTTTTTAGTGCCTTCTCTGCAAGCACAAATCTTTTCCTATTTCTACCAAAGTGCATTTACTGCCCTCTTTTTGGTTAATATTTCACTCTTTGAGTAAAAAAAACCCCAATTGCTCTATTTTGGTTCATTTTATCTTGCTTTACTTTTTTTTTCTCCTCAAAAAGAGATCAGAACAATGAAAAAAATTGATCAATTTATCACCATATATGTGTTACTTCCTCCAGTTAAAAATAAATTAACATTTTAAGAAAATTTCTGAGAGCCTCCTATAGGAAATAACTTTAGTGTGCCATCAGAGCCAAGAAGCCTACAGCACAGATACTTGCCTTTCAATCTAGAAACAGACTATGGGTTTGGAATTTGAGGATCAGTTTATTCTTTGCAAACTGGTTAAACAAACTGATTACTCTTGAAAAACGCTAAGAATCTAAAATTGAAGCTGAATATCAATATGCTCACATAAGGGGTGAAGATAAGTCAATAAAGAAAATATGTAGCTTTTAACACCTGGTAACATTTCTTATCTTGAGCAGTTTCTGCTGAAGTAGTAGTGACATCAGAAAAATATTTATGCAATAACCATACAGAAGTGCATAATAAGGCACTAGAAAATATAAAAGTGTAAAAAAGAATGAATTAAAATGTAACTGAAACTTAATCATAGCAAAACACAGCAGAGAGCAATTTCTCCACAGCCAGCACTGTCTATGGATCAAGCCCTCTTCCCGAAATACATTCATTTATCATACAGCATTGGAGTCACTTTGAAAACGATTCCATTGTAGTCAGCAACACCCAAATTGCAAATAGAAGTTATTAATCAGACAGCAGTACCACAGTGTTTTCTACTGTCAAGACAACAACCACTGCTGACGAATGACTAAGAGAAGAGTTTGTTTTAAATTAGGATACACCTGTATGTGCTAACTTGGACTTCAGCATTTTGCTGCCTCCTTTTGCTACCCAGCTACCCTTTTAATTTGTCAACTTTTTCTTAACTTTCCTTATCTCAATCTCTGTATTAGTTCATAAGATCATAGCAGAAACTAAACAAATTATATTAAAATGTTCTTTTCTTCATTACTGATTGGGAAATCTTTGGTTTTGATCACTTTATTACATTGTTAAGAATTGAAGAAGTTAAGAACATTATGGTATTATTCTCATACTATCATTATAGCATAAAAATTTGTATTCATTGTGGGGGACAAAGGAGATACCCATAGCATTTTATAAATACTTTGTGTTCTTCAGTCTGGCTGGCTGACATCATTATAGTTTGCTGGATAAAACTTTACTAGCAAAAAAACCCTGAGCCAATCACAGATAAGAAATAATACAGAAGTTCCAAGACCTATTAAGACAAGATTATAAGAACTAATAATAAAGAAATTTCTTGCTGTCTGGATTCAGCTACATGAACAGGTTTCTTTTATTTTATTTTATGATCAAAAAAGGTATTAAAATATTAAAAATCTCAGAGAAAGGAAGGGATTAAGCCAGCACTGAAAAAACAAAGCAGGAGAGATACTGAGAATGAAACATGGTTGTGTAGAAACAATTGAGGTTACATATAAAGTATCTGGGCTGTTTTAAGCAATGTCATGCTTACTTGTACACAGTCATGCTGCCATACTCATAGAATGGTTTAGGTTAAAAGGGAGCTGAGAGACCACCTAGTTCAAATCCCCCTTCATGGGTGGGGACACCTTCCACTAGAGCAGGTTGCTCAAAGCCCCATTTAACTGGGCCTTGAATGCTTCCAGGAATGGGACATCCATGACTTCTCTTGGCAGTGCCTCAAAACATCACAGTAAAGAATTGTTTCCTAATATCTAAATTAGCCTCTTTCAGTTTGAAGCCATTACCCCTTGTCCTATCACTCCATATCTCTGTCAAAAGCCCCTCTCCAAGCTTTCTTATAGGGTCCCCTTTAGGTACTTGAAGGCTTCTAGTTCTCCCCAGAGCCTTCTCTTCTCCAGACTAAGCAGCCCCAACTCTCTCAGCCTGTCTTTATAAGAGAGATGCTCAAGCCCTCTGATCATCTTTGTGGCTCTCCTCTGGACTCAGTCTAACAGGTCAATGTCCCTCCTTAGCTGGGGACCCCAGAGTTGGATGCAGCACTCCAGGTGAAGTCTCACCACAGTAGAGTAGAGGGGAAGAACCACCTCCCTCAACCTGCTGGCCACGATCCTTTAGATGAAGCCCAGGATACAGTTGGCTTTTCGGGCTGCAAGCCAGGTCATACTGAGCTTCTCATCAACCAGCACTCCCCAAGACTTTCTCCTCAGGTCACTCTCAATCCATTCTGTATCCAGACTGTATTAATGCTTGGGATTGCCTCAACATATCAGCAGGACCTTGCACTTGGCCTCGTTGAGCTTCATGAGATTTTCACAAACCCACTTCTCAATCCTTTTCAGGTCTCTCTGATGGCACTCATTCTCTCCACCATGGCCAGCACATCACATGGCTTGGTGTTGCTAGCAAACTTGCAGAGGGTGCACTCAATCCCGATGTCCATGTCACCTACAAATGTGCTAAACAGCACTGGTCCCAGTAGCAACTCCTGAGGAACACCACTCACTTGTCTTCACTTGGACATCAAACTTTTGGCTGCAACTCTTCAACTGTGGCCATCCAACCAATTTTTTTATCCACAGAGTGTGCCATCTATCAAATCCATGTGTGTCCAGTTTACTAACAAGGATGTCATGTGGATCAGCTACAAAGGCTTTGCACAAGTCCACGTAGATGACATCAGTTGTTCTTCCCTTATCTACCAATTCTGTAACAGAAGGTCACCAAATTTTTCAGGTATTTGTTCTTAATCAAGTCACTTTGGCTGTCACCAATCACCTCCTTGTTTTTCCTGTCCCTTAGCTTCCAGAAGGATCTGCTGCAAGACCTTTCTTGCCATAGAGATCATAGTGATTGGCCAGTAGTACCTTATGTCTTCACACTTTCCCCTTTTTAAAAATGGGGTTTATGTTTCCCCTTTTCCAGTCTCTGGGACCTTCAGCAGACTGTCATGACTTCTCAAATATGATGGATAGTGCCACTTTCTCCTCCAGTTCCCTCAGGACAAGTGGATGTATCTCATCAGGTCTCAGGGACTGGTGCACCTTCAGATTCCTGAGATGGTCTTGAATCTGATCCTCTCCTAAGATTCTTCAAAAAAAAACAAAACTCCACCAGTTCATGGTTCACTTCAGTCAAGGTTGCCCTTCAGCTTCACATTCCTCACTAGGCCTGCCTTGTTTGTTAGGAAAGGGTCCAGAATTGCATTGCTCCTTTTTGGCACGTCTATCACTTAGAGGAGGAAGTTATGACTGATACATTCCAGCAACCTCCTGGATTGCTAGTGCCCTGTAACACTGTCCCTTCAACAGATATCAGGGTGGTGTAAGAACCCAGTGAGGATCAGGGTTTATGAACATGGGACTGCTCCTATCTGTCCATAAACGTCCTCATTTGCATAGTCAGGTGGCCTGTAGCAGACCCTTGTTGTAATGTCCCTGCCTTCCCTTTAATCCTGATCCATAAGCTCTTGGTTGACTCCTCATCCATCCCCAGGCAGAGCTCCAGCTAGTCATTGACAGAAGGGGCAACATCACCTACTGGTCTCCCCTGCTTGTCCTTCCATTCCAATACTCCAGTCACAGAAGCCATCCCACCATATATCCATGATGCCAGTAAGATCGTATCCTCACAGGTCTTCATATGTCTAACTCTGCTTGTTTATCACCTATGCTACATGCACTTGCATAAAGACATTTAAGTTGTGCCCCCAAGGAAGCCAACTTACTGGCTAAAGCTTTGTGCTGCTCTTTAGGTACACTCCTGTGACACCTCTGAAGGCTCTGCTGCTCTATTGCTGACACTGGCATAAAACTGGTGGGAGGAGGATGGATCAAAGTTCCCCTTCCCTGGCAAGTTTCATTTAAAGTCATTCATCAGTGTGGCAAACCTATGAATGAAGATGTTGTTCTCTTTCTCTGACAGATGGGCTCCATCAGCACCCAGTAAAGCAGGTTTTACACAGTGAACCTCATGGTGTAAGTAGACAAAGCCCTGGCTGTGGCACCAGTACTGTAATCATTTGTTGAGATTCACCAGATTCATTTACCTTACTGCTGCTTCCAGGACCCTGCAATTCTTCTTTACACTCCTCAGACTGCTCCTGGCTGTATCACTGACACCCATGAGAAAAAGAACAGCAGTGGATAGCAGCCAGTATGAGGCTTGGTAGTCTCTCAGTGACATCCCTGATATGAGCCCTGAGTAAGCAGCACACCTTTCTAGGGAGCACTTCAGGTTGCTAAATAGGTGCCTCCACAGCTCTTGGAAGAGTCACTATTTACTACCTGTCACTTTTCTTAATTGCACCAGTTGTTATACAGGGAGTGGGTTGGACTGCATTGCTCAGCCCCAGTAACTCTCCTGATGTGATTGGTCTTTCCTCTTCAGCCTGCAGAGTGGTGAAGGAGTTCTATAAGGGCACCTCAGGCTTCAGGGAAGCTTCCTCCTGTTGGTCCTTGCCAATTCAAGCTTTGATTCTTATGCATTATTGGGCCTCTCTCCACTATGGCTGTTGTTGGGGGAACTTTTCAGCTGTTTGGCCACAGGCTCTGGGTTCGCTATAGTCTGCACTTGGAACCAGCTATTTAATGCCTTCTCAGCTTCCCTGATGTTATACAGCCTTATCATCTCCTCCTGCAGCTCAGCCACCTGCATGTTCCACTGACCTGGGCAAGAGAACCTATTATGATCAACCTTTTCTGCACTTGTGATGTGTTTCTTCAGGGAATGGATAACATGTCTTTATAGGGAGATACTCTTTGTAACTTTGATCTTTGTAATAAAACCTTACAGAATTGTGTCATTGAGACAACATAAAAATTTACAGTTGGGCTCAACAGGTTCACTGCATCAAAAAAGGGAGCAGTGTCCTAGTATTAAGATTAAGAACAGTAAAATACAAGAAGAAATGGTGGCATATTCTGTCTGAAGAAACATTTGTAAAGCTTGTATAAAGGATGAATAAGGTGAATTGACATGAAACTGGAGCAAGAATTTGAGAGCAGGGCTGCTGTCTAAAGTTAGGTCAACTGTAGTATTAAATCCTGCCAAAGTGTTAGTAAGGTCTGTTGCTTGAAACAGAAGCCTGCAAGACAGACTGGGGAAGAGACTACAGGTGCAGCTTGCCCCTGTACTGTCATAACAATAAATAAGGTTATCTGTCATGATCAAGCCATCTGGAGAAGTCCTTTATACTGTCCTGAATAGCTGTTACACATTTATTCCAGGCTACAAAGAGTTCTTAAAATATCATTGATTTGGTAAGAAGTAGTTTGTATCCTATAATTAAAGGCACTATCACTGTAAACATGCAGGATAAAATTGTAGGAAGAATTTTAAGGGCATTTTGGTATTATTGATTTATAAGCGAAACAAGTTTCAAAAAGAAAAACATATGACAGTTCAAAATGCTAGATACTGCAGCAGTCTGAAAACAGTGATACAGCCATCAGTATCTGGGTATTTATTCCTTTTTAGAGAAGATATTTAAAACAGAGGCCAGTTCCATCACCATATAGCAACAGGTTACATTGCCAAAAAAACCCAAAAAACAAAAAAAACCACCAAAACCCCCACGCTGCAAGTAGCAAATCCCCCCAAAACCCAACCCCAAACCCCCTCATCTACCTTTTTTTCTTGCTAGAAAGGTACACACAACCTTTGCAATTAAGGGTACATAAAGGAATCCAGCTGATCATGGGATGATCTGTGGGACAAAAACTAAATTACAACTGAAAGAACAGGATCTAGATTGAGCTGTAGCCTTGCCTTGCCCTCCCCCTACTGCTATAGAACACAAAAGCTATGCTGAAAGACTTCTTTTTCAGAAATCTGAATAATCATTATACTTATGTTTCTATTGCTATCTCATTTTTAATATAGTGCACTCTCTGCATGCTCCTTAAATTTCATAAGGGGAAAATAAATGACAGGCATAATTTTTTTTTCCTGAGAAGCAGACAGATTGAGAAGTATTATGTACTACACTGATAGTCAACATTGTGAACAAGTGAAAACAGCACAGAAATTAATTCTAGTTCCTTTGTGTTCTCCCTTATGACCTCTCTGCTGTCAACCTCAAAATCCCCTCAACTTTGCATATATAGAATATGAGTGACCACAATGCATTTGGTGGTCTGAGAAAAATCTGCCTGTTAACTATTCTCCACATTAAGTTCATTTCACTGCAAAAAGCTCCTGTACCAGAATTTCTATCTACAACCACAAGGTTGCTGCAGCCTCAACTATAAGCACAAAAATGTAGCTCTTCCTATGCTTATCTGTTCTTTCCTCAATGAACTTATCACCACCTTTTTGGGGGCTGCAACATATGGGGCTTAACAACATAGCATCAGGCTGCAGTTTTCAGCCTAGCCATTCCTGTTCTGATTCACAAAATGAAGGTGACTCTGCTGCCTACCTTCAGTGGCTCTCGCAGTCAAAAAGAACACCTTGACAGAGATAATTTTCTAACAGATGAGCAAACCTTCAAAACAAACATAACATCTTCAAACATAAACACATCTTACCCCCTTAAATCTAAGCACACAGTTTAACACTGCATAACTTACCAAAGATGTTAAACTCGAAAGGTTTCCTAGATTTGTAGTCAGGAAGAAGATTAAGCAAAGCCACCACAGCTTTTCTGTGCTACTATTTAGCACCCTTAAATCATTTCACCTGCTGTCGGAGCATTGCCTGAACAGCAGCAAGCCAGAGAAGAGTTATAAATTAGCACTTCCCTAGTTGGGCTGGCTGATACTTTAAACAGCTGAAAGTAAGCACCTCATTAAAGTTGCCTTTCTTCATCAGGAAATGCAAGTCAGGATAGGGTCTGACTTTAGAGTCTTTACAGACAGTAAAAAGGTAGCAACAGCAGAAACCACCAGGCTTTGCAACAGAGCCATTTACTGCAATGTAATGAACTTTCTCTGTATTACTGGAATTATGGGGAAGATGTGAGCACTTTTTTCTTATGCTTACCAGCTGATTTAGTTTGATGAAAGAATGAACCTGCACCTAGGAGATTTCTTTCTAAATTGTAGGCTGTAATTAAGGGTTCTAGTTCTCACTGCATCTTCAGGAGTATATATGGATCTCCCTCCTGCATCCTCTGCCTGAAAATTCTACCCATTTTCTTTCTCCCTTGGGGCACAAGGGTAATAATACAGGTATTGTAGTACTGTGGTTGTCTCAGGCTGTAATTATTTAGAATTGTAGTATTAGTGTATAACTGTAATGGGTGCTATGAAATCTTGTTCATTTGAGAAAAACTAAACTCTGTCGCGTCTATACCAGCTGAGAGAATTAAAAAAAAACCAGACAAGCCTTTACTAATTCCTGTGGACTTTTGAACAACCTGATACATCTCTAAGAAGGACTAGCTCATTATGAGATCAGTGTTATGGTTTGTGGACTGAGAGCTATAAACAGAGAAATTGTTAAAGGCAATAAATCAATTTCTAAAACTGAGAATAAAATGTATTTTTTAAAATTGAGTCCAGAATTCTGAAGTAGTTTCTGTTTATTTTATCCATCTTTACCTGACTATTGAACCTGAGGAAAAACTTACTAATGTGTAGAGTTGTACATGCCATTTTTACTGGCAGCATTTATAATTAGGCTAGAAAATGCTGATTAAATCCCTCTTTGATTTTTAAAAATACCTTAACTGAAACACTTTACTAGTGTTAAGTTTAGTTGAGGATTTTTTCCCAACCTAATTTGATTGAACTGAGTACCTCAGGAACTTGAAGATATTGGCACACGGCCTTCCAGCAGTACTGTGTCCTCTACTCCAGAAGTGTCCTTCAGTGAAACACAGCATATTCCCTGCATGGTGAAAGCTGAAACATTTGAGTAAGCTTGCTACTATCATCAACTGGCGCACATTAATGTCACAATGCTTGGCAGTAGTATTTTGTTAGAAAACTAGTAGCAAATTTAGTGCTTTTTATGTTTTAAATTACTTAGTAACAGTGATAGCGAAATTGTCCTTTTAGCCAAGCAATGATCTGCAAAAGGGTCTCCTCATCATTAGAATAAAATTTGCAAACTTTCTTATCAGAAAATCAAAATAGCCTAATAGGGTGTTCAGCCTGTCTAAAGCAGCATCCTTGTGCTTCAGAAGAGTAATACAACATTCAGCTTTCTATTAGCACCAGTTAAAGATGTAAAACAATAATGAAATAAAGAAAGTGTATCTTTGATTGCCTATACCCTTTGGCTCACAACAAGTGTGATAATGTTTTCCTGTGTGCATGACACTGCTTTTGCTCACAGTGTGGAATTAAGGAGAGTGATTCCTATTCTAAACTTTCTGTTGGTAATTCTAACAGTCTGGCTTGACTTCTACTCAAAAATATCAATGCATATATTTGTTATTACACTTCTCTTATTTGATCATTATCTAAATCAACAGAGGAATCTTCATCAAGACAGCTTGTATTTATCACACTTCATGTACTTAAATTCTATGTCACCCTCTTAAGTGAAGTCCAAGGAAATTCTTGATTGATTCTGAAGTTAACCATATGGTTAGCTAGCAAGTCAGCAGAAATTAAATTCATTATCAAAATCAATCTTATGTAATTATTATTAAATACTATTGTTTTAATTCTTGTTTTCTGGAGTCTTTGCTTTGCTAAAAATGACTAGTAATTTAGTTGTAATATAACCAAAATATAAAAAATATAACCAAAGCATGTGTGAAAAAGGGCACAGATCTCAAAATAGTTCAGGGAGATTGCTTCCCCAAGAGCTAGACTGAAATAAAACATGACAATGACATTGTTATTCTGCATCTTCTATTGAAACTTTAAGAACTGAAGCCAAGCTGCTCTTTATATGCTACTCCTTTCCTCCAGAATAAGGATCAGGGCAGGGAAAAAAATAAACCTAAGATTTTTGACAACAACACTTTTCTCTCTTGTAGGAACAAGAAAACCTCAAGCCAAACTAAAATAAAATGCAAGTATTACTGCAGTTGTAAAAGCAAACTCTGTGAAATGAGATTTTTCTTTCTTGGGCATCTGCATTTTGATATATTTCATATTTGCATGATCCTATACTGTTTTTTCCAAAGCTCTTCCACCTCACTGAGCAAGGAATGTGCTGTGGGCATGAATAAGGATCACTTAGTGAAGGGTGCTGTCAGTCAATAGACTCCTCTCAAAATTCCAGCAGCATGTGCAAAACGTGTAATAAGGAAAGCAGATGTTATCAGAAGGACTTTTCTACTTAGTAAAATTTTGCTATGTGGAAAAGGTGTCTAGATCCTATTACAGACTTTCTAGAGGGTGCTACTCACCCCTAAAAATGTATTTCTCATAGTCCACACCAAGTGGTGTATGACCTGTTTTTGGGTCCATGGAGCTGGCTTGAAACATTGTTGTCTATTTAAAGAATGATGGAGATTCACAACTTCAAATATTACCATGGTTGCAATAGGAAGCTGTGTCATGAACATGGAAAGACTTATGTGATCCTGATTTCCCCCCAAATACAGCTCAGTAACTTGTGTATGTACAACAGTGGATTCTTTTACTTCAGTCTCTATGTTTGTTTGAACTGAGGATTTTTGGCATAGCCTTGAAACAATATAACTTCCAGGACTTTTGACTCCTGCTGAAGTTTTTAACTCCAAGCTAGAAGCTCAAAATTTTCAAATGAATATTTTTGTCTGTGAGGTAGATAAGACGGAAGTGTTAACTTTTCACTAGCTTGTGTACAGATAGCCGGACACAGTTCTGCAGATAAAGACAAATATATGTGCTGCCAGCACAAGAGCATGAGGTAGATACTGAAATGTCATGGTTTTATGGGATCAATTTCCTGTACAATGCCATCAGAATTATAGTAGTGCCCACATGGCACATTCATATAACCATAGTGGACTTGAAAACTTTTAAGCATTGCAGTTTCAGAAATAAGTTTGAATAATTTATAGCAGGATTCCTTGTGAATCCTTCCTTTTGCTTCCTGAATCTTTGACCCAGGCCCATCCATCTGTTCCAGCTCCTATGAAAATTATAGATAATAATCTCCTGTCCCACAGGTGGGGTTTGAAATGAAATTAATAGTAATGCATGAAACTTATACAATAGTGATGAGTATCATACAAAAGCTTAGAAAGTAATGACTATATAGTCCAAGATGCCTTGGGCCACACCTTGTGCCAGGATGATCAAACAAAATATCAAAAAAGCCGTTTGGTTATCCCAGCCTGCTTCTGTGGTCTGAATAAGGCAGGATCTGGAAAAAGTAACAAGGAATCATGTAACTAAAGATGGTAGCATATGATATACAGAAATCACATGGCTAAAATGTACATGGTCAAACTTAATTCTAATACTTCTAACTCCCAATCACTTAATTTTGGAACTTTGAAATTCTTTTGTCAGATATTTTTATCTAATAACTTATTTTCAAATACAGAGGACTTTACACAGA
>VWZG01011476.1:172979-197833 GCA_013396735.1 Grallaria varia
GGGGAAAAGAAGTTTTAAATTTATTGCTCACAGAAGCTTATTTATTCTATAATGCTGATGTTTATACAGCATGGTTTCATACTTCTACAGTTGTCTCTTTAATAGTCTTTAAATTAATAAAATAGACTTTGCCACTACAGTACAGTGAAAACTCCTTAAATCATTACAGCCCTTAGAGAAATCTGATAGAAAATGTGGTTATGCAATTTCTGTTTTATTTACAGTATAATTAAAGTAATTATTGTAGTTGTTGCTGTAGTATGTCTTCAGTAACTCCATAGCTGAAGTGAGACTTTTGATAAATAATAGCTATCGAGTAAATTGACTTGAGATATTATTTACTTTTACAAGCTTATGATAACCATATAATTCGCAAAAGAAGCAAACTCATAAATTAACTTGCAAAGAACATCAATGAAGTTTCTAAACAAATAGTATGGCCAGATACAGGTTCAGTGGGTATTTCTTTCATATAATACATATTTACAAATGCATATGAAAAGTATTAATTTTTAAAATAATCATCTCATACAAATTCATGTCTGTTTTTCATTTTTAAATTGAATGGATAACTTCTTCTTTGATGCACTTCTTTGTAAATGTTTTTAATGACAAAAAGTAATTTTGTATGACAAAATGTAGTATTTGTGTCATAAAAATGATTTTCATCTTCAATTTACCTTTTCTGAAATTACCTTATCTCTGACACAAACCTGATTTTTCTTCAACTGAGTAAACATGTCCTTAGCATGAAACATATCTCTATATGCTTGTGGGGAAATGACTCATATTTTTAGAGTTAAACCAAAGTATGAAGGTTTTCACTGTCTGGCAATAACTTACATAGTACTTGCTATGACTCTAAGAGTTATCAATCTAGAATAAAGAAAAGATATTTCCCTAGCCCTGTAGATACAGCACTGGTAGACCACTATACTCCAAAAAGCTTAAAATTACAGCCAAAAGATGAAAAAAAGTGAGATGTTTTATAGAGGATCTCTTACAGTATTGAACTGAATTTTCCTAAAAATGAAAATGCCAGATGTTATTTGGGCTGCAGAGAGGGGAAAAATATAAATAGAAAAAAAAAAAATCATCAGCCTTTTTTCCCTTTCTCTATGCAAATTAGGTCTTATACTAAAATTTCAATGCTTCTCCAAATACTAGTTGAAATCTTTGATTGTAGCATCTGATGAGTCTCAAAATAGAATATTCACCATATTGCCTCCCTTTAAAACAAATGTAGCCATTACAATCTGATAGACAAAATGTTTATTAGTTTTTTAGAAATTTTAGGGGATCAACATAACTGCTTTTATTTTAAGCAGTTGTTATTGAACAATCAAAAAAGAGATTTCTGCTTTTGAATGACTGAATAAAAACCTAAGAACATATTAACCTTGAAATATTGTTTTCCACCTAAAATTTCTATCAAAACTGTGGTCATTATTTCCCTCTCTGGACCATACTTTTAAAGTTTCCTACTTAAAGCAAAGCCAACTCATTTTCTATTCAAAATGCATTCAAACACAGAAGTCTTGTCACATTGTCTTCTTCAGTTCCCTTCGCTGAACTTAATCAGAAAAGGCTGTAGTCCAAGAACTTGTTTTCTAGGCCCTTGACAATCACGTGCAAATTTTCTTAAATTTTTTTTTAAAGGAATGTCAAGGAGATTTTCATGTTTAAAAATGAGTTTTAATTTGATCACATTGCTTAGAAGTCTTATTTTAAAATTAATTTTATGGGTTTTTTTTCTCAGCATTTAGAAGCATAAGTATAAAAAACAAGATTATATTGGTGTATTTATAGCCTACCTCTCTTTTTCATGGCCATCAGCCCACATAGGGTTACAGCAGTACAATCAGCAAAAAGAAGCCTAGGATTTCAGTTTTGTATAGCAAGAATTTTGGAACGGTATTTGTACCACTACTATAGCACTAAGTGCACCCAGGCACTTGGTTTTGGCTTCTACAAATGCCAAGCTGTCTCTGTTGAAAATTTTTTCCTCTGTTGTTATGGTTTTCTGAGAAAGATTTACTTTGTCAGGACAGAGAGACAATAAAAGTACTGCAAAATGCTGCACAAATGCAGCTCCTACCAAAACACATGGATATCAAAATATGAACAACTTTAAAGAACTATTTAATAGATTCTGAAGAGATAAATAAAAGTTCTAATTATCCCTATCTTATTTAAATACCACCTGGATATGCAGTATCATTGGCAACCTGAAAATGCAAATTGGTTCCATACATCCCAACTCTCTTGTTAGGCATTAAAACTCTGCCATGCATCTTGGCATTACTTGTGTTTTAAAGTATTTCTTTGTCTGTCCTCTCAGATAAAAATTGCTTCTGTGGTCAGGGAACAACTCAGAATCTATGTGGTCTAAAAACTTTCCCCTGAAGTGTCCGTCAAGTTCCATGGGCCTGGCAAAGTTTTCACATGCTACCCACTCCTGTATTCTGACCTAAATGTTCATCTGTATCACTAGAAGGTTTAAATGTCCTCAAAGTTAACCTATTACATACCCTCAAGTTTCACTGCATCACAGGGACATCGATATGCAAGATTACTTAATAACAAGTTGAGTTCTCTGATTATTCAAGAAGAAGAAGCATGAAATACAATTTTGATAGTGACAGCTGTACCTTTGAAAGAGAAAAATCAGCACTGCAAAAATGTATCCCAGTAATTCATTACAATATTACACCTCCTCTAAAAGTCTTCTAAGGAAGGCCAATCATGAATTCTGCTTGCAAGAGTGGAAGAGCTAGGGAGTGAGAACATTGTAACACTATCCTATAATATTGTCCCAGCCATCTGCAAGTTATAGAAAGTTTTTTTAACCATATAGAATTTGAGTATCTAAAACAATCCATGGCAAGAAGCTTCACATAATACAGACTCAATCTGATGTATTATACTAGTAAAAGGTACTATATTTTTGTTATTTTTATCTGGGAAAAAGTTCAGCATTGCAGAACTGTAGGCATGTTTATAAACTTGTTTATAAACATGTAGACTTGTCTATAAACTGCAAATAGTGAACTGGACTGGACTGATGTGGGCAGTCCCTGCTCATACAAACATTTCAGTTCAGATTAAGATGCCTTAAATTAGCCCTAGGAAAACTATTCCACAAGCCATTATGAAAGAAAACACTTTCTAGTTCACCTCTGACCTTCATTCTTCCACATTCTATAAAGTCAAAAGCAATAAATGAATGGTAGAATCATTCAGCCAGCCCTTGCCTAGTTGCCTGCTGGATTTTTTTAACCTTGACAACTTCTGAAGAATAGCAAGTGAGAATTGTCAGATATGTTCATAATGAAATATATCAAAAGCAAACAAAAATCCAGGCTCTCTGAACTCTTCTTGCCCTTTTGTAAGATTTTTGTTGATCCAATTCCTCTTAGAAATACAATATTTTATTTAATGCCATATTGAATGCATATTAAAGTTCATTCTGCTTGACCATAGGTTGAATACTGAAAACAGTTCATACACTGAGCAGATAATGTCCTGTGCTGAAAAAGATAAACCTTTAACGCCCCACTCATCCAAATAAAAGCAAAGAGCAGACCCTTTGAATAAAACTGAATTTACCAATTGCTGGAGATGCCAAGAGACATATGCTAGAAACTATCTGAGAACCCATTCTTGGTTTTCAGACAGTACTACCTTCCTTATTAAGAGGTGGAGAGAAATGCTGGCAGAGGATATTCTACTAGCAGATGGTACTGAAGTTGGAATTAAATACTGCAACAGGATCCCATTTGGACACTATTCAAGAATGAATGCTTTCATACAAGAAATTACATAGTAAGCCAGGACTTCTCAGGCTGGAAAAGAGATGGCTGAGTGGGAATGTGATAGAAGTTCAAAGGCATGAATAGTAATCAATTGTCCAATTTCTTTTCTAGCAAAATAAAGACAAACCAAAACCAAAACCAAGCNTAAAAATTAGCATGTAGGTGAGGCACATTTGGCTCGAGAAGTCTGGAAATACATAAGTTCTGTCATTACCCAAAGTTAGAAAAAGGATAGATTTTTCAGAAAATGAGGCACTTAAAAATGCCATATTGAGAAGACTGTGTTCTGTGCAGTTCTAGAAAGCTATTTTATGTTTGAATTACTAATGACAAACAGTATTTTGTGTCAAAGTTCTATGACTTTAGATTTGTTTAATTCTTTTGCTGATTCTGATTGCTCAGATCAAATTGGGCTCAAATCAAATGTGGTATGTATGTAATCAATATACAATTTGCTACAATTATTCACCATTTGCAAGGCAAATGATCACACTTTACATACTGACCCTATTTATAATTTAAATGAAGGATTTTCATAATAATTTATCACATCAGTTCTTTAGCAACACTAAGTATTTTTTCTATTCTCACAGTATATGTTCTTTGAAGTCAGTGTGTACAGTTTTGCATTGTCAATATTTTTGTTTTATCTGAATTATTCTGTACTACTACCCTGAATAATCATGAATAGATTAAACTCTATGTAAACATAAGAAGACTGCAAATAATAATGGTATTTTCTATCATATTTCAAAAGAAATGGCACTTCCAGCCACCTTTAAAAACCACATTTTGAAGAAATTGTACTGTTGTAAGTTCTTGTTTGCTACATATTTGCAATGTGTTTTGAGTATGTTTGAGTCCTGAATTCTGTTAAACTTTGCATTAATTTATTTTTTTAAGTCACTAATTAAACTTACTTGAAGAATCTCTGAATAAAAACACTTTCACTACTAGTTCTTCTGTGATGTAGGTGATGGAGCTAAAAACTATAGTTTACTTCCCTGTCGCCTTTACTCTCTGAACTGGCACATCAGTAAAATTAAGATTTTGTACAAGTACAGGAATGCAATTCCATTTTGTTAGTAGCACTCAAACTCTGCCTTTTGCTGAGGAGCACAGGAGCAAATTCTAAAAACTGTCACCTTAAGTTTTGTGACAGAACAGAATCTAGCCAAACATTGAATAAAATTGCGTCTTTGAGCCATGACACAAATGTGTGTCTGTTTCTATGAAATTCCACTGGTGTATTTCTAAAACTGCTCAGTTTTCTCTGAAGTTTACAAGGTGCAGATGGAAATGAAGATAAATTCATCCTAGAAATTTCATAACATAGAGAAAACTCATTAAGTAAGTACTGAGATAAAGGAAAAGTATTAATTAAATAACAAATAACTGTTAAGTAAAACTCTAAAACTGTTAACTGTACTTAATGAAATATTTATTCAATATAATCATAGGCGAACTTAAGTGGGAACATATTTCCTACCACACGTGCAAGTGTTTAATTTAGTGTACTTTGTTGTGATCTATGGCAATTCTGAAGCAGCTTAACATGATGAAAACTGATTTATTTCAGGATCACGCAATTTATGTAGAATCTAACCTTGCTATGCAGGTAAAAGTACTTGCTCTTGGCTGTTACTTAACTTCATCACAGGGTTTTCTGGAAACAGTAAATGCTGTATAAGTGTCAGCTCATGGCTAAATCAATGTTTATGCATTGATAAGTTTGAATAGCAAACACTTGCTGCCTGCAAGCTAAACAATGTTTTTATCTGTTTGCCTATTTCTGGTCCTTCAACCACAGCACAGGGTGTTGCAAATCGCATTTAGTAACAATTATCTGCTGAAATTTCATGAAGAGGAAAGTAGCATGATTAATGAAAAGTGACACACCGAGATTACTTTGCTATGCCAGTCTCCTTGGTGAATGGGCAACTCTGCTGAACTGAAGCCTGACCTTTGTTACTTTTAACGAGGTCATCGTGAATGCTAAATGCTTGAAAGATTAGCTACTACAAATGTTCCAGTATTACTTAATGATGCTGCCACTAATGAATTGCAGGTAGCTAGTTAAATATAATGATACAGTTTTCACCTTTGAAACAAAATTTGAATAAGCCCATCCCACAAAAAAACCCCAAACACACACCTAAAAAACTTTTCTGTCAAGGTATTTAAAAGACAACCTTGGAACTCTTATTAGTGCATGTTTTCTTCACACTTAGGTAATTAAGAGTCTAAATTTGAATAAGCCAGAGTCCAGCTTTTAAGGAATTTTTTACCCAACTGACCACTGAAGAATTGCTCAGTAACTGATGTTTACATCTCATTTATATCACAAAACAGCAGAGGGGCTTGACATCATGTACTTTGCTGTGAAATTGTGCAGTGTTTTTATAAGCTCTGAAGTTTTCAAAGTAATTTTATTGCCACTGAATTAGCATCAGACCGATCCTAGCAAAGTCATGTAAATGTGAGGTAAGCCTCAGGGTAAATACCGATCAAATGAAAGCTCTAGCAGGGTTAAATACATTCTCTATCACAGCATTGACTCATATTAGCTATCCATTAGTGTAGGTAAAAGTGACTAAGTGAAGCGGAGAATGGAAGCTTGAAATCAGATCATGAAGTTACATTTGACTGAAAACACATCAACACAGACAGAAGGAAAAATACAATTGAAAAAAAAGTTTCAAGATTATTCATAATTGCTTTCACACCTGTCAATGTACCTTTTTTTCCATGTAAGAAATATATTTGATCATTTAATCAAGCAGAGATACCATCACCCTTCTTAGAGTGACAAAGTATGTCTGCTGCCATGAATTTTAATTGAACATAAAACTGTGAAGACATAACATCAGAAATGGAAGAATGCAAAGTATGTGAATAGCCATTTCCAACAGAACGCTGTTTTCCGTAAAGGTGAATATAAAGTTATGGGATTGTTCTACCAGAATCCATATAAATATACGCAGCAGATTGCAGATTCAGTGAAGTTCATCACATTGTGCCTAAAATGCAGGACATAACTGAGTCCAAACAGTATGTCCAACAGAACTCCCTTCAATACAGAAATGCACATACCTTATTTGTACTATTCTTTCATGATTTCTCCCTGCTTTGTAAAAAGAAATAACCCTGCTGTTATCTGCAGTGCCTCCACAAATTAGCAGGATGGGAGTAGGGGTGACACAGATTTCAAGCCAATAATATTTACAGTAGCATTAATTAACGAGCATATGTGAAAGTCACAGACCTGATGCTGTATTACTGGCCCCATGCCAGAGAGAGATAACGACTTTATTCCCTTTAACTTCTACAACTACCTCAAAAGAGGCTGTGGCAAGGGAGGAGTTGGCCTCTTCCCCCAGGCAACTAGTGATAGGACAAGGGGAAATGGTCTCAAGAGTGTCAAGGGTGGTTCAGACTGGGTATTAGGAAAGATTTCTTCACTGAAAGAGAGTTTAAGCATTGGAACAAGCTGCTGAGGAAACCAGGAAAGCCACCATCCCTAGAAGTATTTGAAAAATGAGAGGATGTGCCATTTTGCCATGTGATTTAGTGGACATAGTGGTATTAGGTTGGACTTTGTGGTCTTGGAGGTGTTTTACAACCTCAATGATTCTATAATTCCATTATTCAAGGACAAGGGATGGAGCCATTCAGAAGAACATTCTTGTGCTGTAAGATCTGGCTCCTGTCTGCTTTCAGTAGCACAGAAAAGAACTGAAAGTAGATATTATGGTTTGTAGGAAGGAAGATCACACTGTAATTACTTTTCCTACCAGAAACCAAAGTAAGACTTTGAACGTGATACATTCAGAGTTTGCTCTGCATGCACTCAGTATGTAGTTTTGTATGGCAGATATATCAAGACAGTATCATACAGAGCTAAAAAAAAAAGGCAAGCGAGAACCCACAGAATTAGAAACATTACATACAGCAAGAGAGTGATTTTTTTTTTTTTTCCCAAGAGGCCTCAAAAGTAGGGTATTATGTAAGAAAATTTTGCTTTTACTTTTGTATGGAAACTTTTAGATCTTTTCATAAGCACTAAATTTATTGTAAATATGAGAAAATATTCTTTTAATAACCTGACAAAAACCAGACTAATAGAAATATTGATGAGCAGAAAACAAGGACGCACATCATCTTAGTTTGCAGTTACCTTTAGCTAATAGCTGTTATAAACTTTAGATAAAAACCTCGTAAATGGAATATATCATCCTAAATATGCCTTTTAAAATGTACATGGCTATTTTAAAGCAAATTATAATGGTAACAGCTTTGGAAATTTAACATTACTGACTGCCAGTGGAAGTCTATTTAGAAATACCTTTTTGCTCACTGAAATGTTGTAGTGGAAAGGCATGATCTAGAATAAAAACTAACTGTGTATAACAAACATTTATTCAACAATTACTCTTTTTGAGGGAATGACTGAATACTTTTGTTTGAGAAAATTTTACATTGTTGATTGTAACTGTGATATCTTACCTCTTAATACATTTTACAATTTGCACATAATGGTTCCAAAGGAACTTGTAAATGACAATAAATCATAAAATTCATTTTCCTTTGCATCAGTTCATTCATCCATGTTCCAACTAATCACCTCATTTCAAAATTCAATAAGCCTAAATACCTGGATTTATGATGCTTTGGCAAAATTAACAAGGGAATATCAACAATGTAGAATTAGAAGTCTATTGCAACTTAAAGACAAGCACCTAGTTGAAAACAATTAAAAAGACTCTGCAGCAATAATTACATCCACAATGTATGCAAATAAAATAAATTAAAACTGATTTTATTTCTGCTTTGGGAGATTGCAGGAAACACTAAAAAGCTTTAATTTTGTCACTTAAAACAATGAAGTTGTTTTGAAGTAAAACTTTCAAGAGAATGAATTGAGCTTGGAGTACTAAATATGTTGAATTGCACAAAAATGTGCATGTAGAAGCATTTTTAAAAGAAGACTATTTCTCTTTCTTTTTCCATAGCTACAATGAGCCAGAAGTCTTTTATTCTGATAGATAATATTTTGCTTACAAGTTATTTTCTGTAACAATATATCTAAGCAACCCAATCATCCAATTACATCAAAATGGAAAAATGAAAATGCATCTAATACTTAAAAAAGATATTAGGAGTAGTATTTATGAAACACATTGTTTTTATTAAGATAATAGTCTAGAAGCCATTGTTTCTACAGGAATTACCTGCCACAAAACTATTAGTATTTTTTTTAAGACACCACTGTAGGCATTTTACAACTTACTTAGAGGTTCTAACAGTCCTGGAGACTTGCATTTATGTTTAGTATTAAAAGAGAGATTTAGTTTAATTTGTGGAAATGATTTTGACAAAACCAAGTATCTCCTTCAGTAATTTGGCATCTCTTTTTCAGATTATGTGTTGAAGTGATTGCATTTAGGACGTAACT
Organism: Grallaria varia; assembly: GCA_013396735.1. NCBI lineage: Eukaryota > Metazoa > Chordata > Aves > Passeriformes > Formicariidae > Grallaria > Grallaria varia. The sequence continues at coordinate 182,250 of VWZG01011476.1, forward strand.
ATTCTATACGCAAAACTGCAAGCAAGGGAAAGAAATGTGTTATTAGGAGTGTTCAGCTTTTATGGAATAAGTGGAATTAGAAAGAATGAACAGGGGATATAATTTATTTTTAAAGGATTTAAAACTGAAAAATTGCTACAGTTAAACAGAAGGTCCACAGTCTTTGATTAAGTTCAGATGCAAAACAACTAAAAGACACTATGCCTTACCGAGTATTTTACCTCTTATTCCTATAACTCTCAATTCACAAAAGGTTGGTTTTCATACAGTACATGAATCACAAGATCTAGTACCTTTCTGGTGACTCATGTTAGTGCTGTTCTATGATTTATTGGCAAATTATTTCCTTTCTCTTTCAAAGGTATTTTGTAATTTTCTGATTAATTTATCTGAGTGAGCAAAATTTTTAATGAGTATGTATATATCCAAATATACTCATACACATTATCAAAGTATTCTTAGAAATACAATTAATAGTTTAAAACCTTGCAGACAGTTAGAATCACATCTGTTTCACTAGCTGAATGTGCTGTTTGTTTTGGTTTTTTTTACCTGTTATAAACAATGCCATTTTATCCTAATATCCTGTTCTATCTCTATTTAACCAACTGTATCCTGATCTGAGTTTCTTACCTTCTGAATATGCAGGATGGAGATACCAAAGTGCTCCAATGAGATCTATCAAATACTTCAATACTGCTTTTGAGAGTATCTGTTAAAATGTCTCAGTGCACAAGGTACTAGTCTTAATCATCCAATTTCAGATTCTGATATCAGATGACATTTCTATCAGGTTGTGGTACATCACAGCATAATGTTAATATGTTTTATAATAGAAAATGCATATAATTAAGAAAAGGCTAGCAACATAAACAAGTTGTGCACAGGAACAACAGCATTCTTACTTTATTGTTCAAAGGAAGCTTCCTCCACCACACAGCTGGACTTACTCTACCATGGGGCACTTTGTTGTGCCATTGATGGAGAGAGGCCAAGTAGGATTCAGGGCTGTGAAAAGGAGAAGTGGCTTGGAAACAGAAATGATAATCCTTGTGTTTTTCAAAAACTCTCCAGCAACTTCGTTCTCCTGTGATCTCCTGCTCAGTGGCTGATGCCATGCTTTTAAATCCTGAGTGCTGCAGTTTCTCCTGACTGCACACACGCACACATTGTCACAGGTCCCTCCTTCAGAAAAAGAAGTGTTATCCTATTGTCCATTTTACAACAGGAAATGTTGAAGTCAAGATGCTCAGTGGACCAGGGTGACATTTATGGGTCAAGATGCACATTCAAATGCAAGCTGATTTTCACAGCAGGGATGTGAGACACAATGACACCTATAAGCAAACCCCTAAGCACTGGCTCTGAACAAGCACTTTTTCTCCCTTTTTTTCAGTTTGCTACTGGATACAGCATACCAGTCAGTTTCTCTGAGGAGAAAGTAATTTCACTTTGGAGAATTTCGATAACATGGAAAAGAGAAAAGAAGGTTTTGGATTTCTATCACCCACCTGAAAAAAGTCCTGAAATTTCACTTGTATTATTTACACTTCTAAGACAAGCTGCACAGAAGAGTTGGATACTTTGTGACCCAGCTTGTGAGTTCTCTGTCATTTGTCTGTTAAATATGTGTCTTGCTGCTGGGTCCTTTCCACAGGATGAATTTACCTGATTTATCATGTTTATATGACAGACAGACTACCCATGGCACTCTTGGTAAAAGTCTTGGGCCTTACCTAACACAGTGTTTTTGAAATCAAGGGACCCGAAAACAGGGACAAATAGTAGAAGAATTTTATTTCTAAATTCAAAAGATTTCTATGGGAATTTCAGGAAAATAAGGGACCAAAAGATTAAAATCTTGGTAGTGAAGGAGAGAAAGGTCTCTATTTTCACTTTTCGACAATTTTTTTTGATGGGGTGTTTTGTCTGCTAAAAAGTGGTGCATTGAACAAACATTAATTTATAATCATAAAACATAAGTTATTAGTAGGTGAAACCGATTAATTGTATTTTAAATGAAAACTGATTTAGGAAATCCTTCTATTTTTTTCCTATTGAGAACATAACTTATTCTTAACTTATCTCAGATTAGTACTAGCACCTCTTAAGCCAGTTTTGAAATCAAAGGCTTTCATGTGCCTAACTAAGGAACTTACGTATCACTTTTCAGAAGTCCCATAAGAAATGAGTGCTTTAATTTTCTCACTGGCTTTCTATAAACCCTGGACACTTCCAATAATTGTTAGATGCTTAAAGCTTTTCTGAAAATTATAATTTTTAATGTATAAGCCATACTAATAAATAAAAAACTCATGATTTTAACTTTTATATTAAATTACTGACTTCCTTTTTTCCTACTACAGATTATTTTTTCAGTTCTCATATATTTGGTTTAATCTTTTGCTGATACAGGAGTCTGAGCAGCTTATTTTCTAACTAATACTTTATAGGTCTTGATATCTTAGGAGGTTTTCTATATATTTTATTTGATTTTCTAAAGTCATAATTTTTCTTTGAAAAATATCAAAATCTATGCAAGTAATCATTCTGTAAGCATTGCACATTTTGTCATCAGTACTGAAATCATATCTGGTTTAAAGCCCAGGAATCAAGGAGCATGCAGGAAAATAAACCTCATTTATATGAGTAACAGAGTACGGAACATGGTAGCATTTTCTAAAAGATGTGAATGTAATCTTTATTATGTTCAGGAAAACCACCTCAGGAAGGAAAAAAATTGCAAGCCTAACTCAATTTAAAACCTCAAAACTTGTAGAGAACACAGGTTATATCTTTGTTGCAGAGATACTACTCAGTGCTAGTTCCACTTGCTCTATTAGAGTATTTTTTCTCATGACATAGAGATGTTAATTAATAAGAAACTCAAAAGAGGATTTCATCTTGAGTGTGATATAATTATTTTCCCTACAGAAAGCTTAGAGAATGTGTCAACTCTCCTATTAGAATTATTGCACTAGGAAATAAAGGATAATTATGTTAGCAGCATACTTCTTTTTTCTTTTAGGTCAAGCAAGATGTCATGTGGGAGGTATTGCCAAACAAATTGCTGGTGAATTACATGACGTAGTATGTATGAACTCTAAAGAATCTTCCACATTGTAAGAAGTCCATCACTGCTTCAATTATCTGCGAACAGGAAAGAGGAGGGAAAAAATTCTTTGTATACACACTTGCTTCAGTAAAAATACATCCAGTGTTGCACTGTCAAGTTCATAGACTTCATGGGAACACTTCTGGCAGTACAATGCTGGCCATTTGGAGCTGGGCTGCCAACAATTCTGCATAAGCTTATTGGTATTTGAGTCATTTCACCACTTGGCATCAACTAAGTTCAAAAGCCTGTTTCTAACAGTAGACTTTATTGTACTGAGGCTGCACAGAACAGCAAAACTAGTTTGCCCTCACACAGAAAAGGGCAGAGTGAATCAGAAGAATATGCAAAGTGATTCTACTTGGTAGATTTTCATTTGTCTCCAAAACAAAAACTCTCAATCACTACAATGTCATGACAAGTCAGACGAATGGTAGCAATTCCCTCTAAACTATTTTTTGAAAGTTAAACCTCATCTAAGAAAGGCCTGCTAACAGATGGGGAAATGCTTACAGGATTTAGATTGTGCTTTGTATGATGTGCTCAACCTATTAAAAAAACCCACCCTAAACATTCTGTAGAAAACAACTGAATTTACAAAAAAATAGCAGGTTTAAATTAATGACAGTGGTATGATCACAACGAGCTGAGAACCACATCCTCATAGATATATTTTATCTCTCTTCTCATACAATAACACTGGATGGTCAACTTTCTTAATTTCGTGAACACAAAATTTGTTTAATTCACTTTTTTGTTTGTTTGCTTATTTGTTTTTTTTTAATAGTGGATGTGTTTAATTATAAAGTATTAATCCTTTTCATAGGGTTTAAAAGCGAACAGTTTTGTTTTGTAAACTTTCTGACAAAGTAAATTATTTTCCAAATCTGACATTATTTGTCTTTTGTGGTATTGTTTGTTTCTTGTATGGCAGGATGCTCTTTAATGGAATCATGTCTATGAGGGAAAATAATTGGAACAGGTTTTGTTTTTAGTAAATAAATCTATATATTTTTACCCAATCTGAAAGCTCCAAAGAGTATCTCTTGCTAGCATCTTTACTTGTAGGGAGTGACAGATTAGAGAGATGTTCGGGGACAACCAAGCCTGGGAGGTAACACTGTTACAAGGTAGTTTGCATTGGACTAAACTCATCTACCTGGTTTTGTTTTCTTCAAGCAAAAATTTTTCAAACAGGGCCTGGCCTGGAACAATTATCTAGAGGTATCCAGAGGATGCAGGTACATGGTTTTTATGGCCTAGCTTCTAAGACAGATTGACAAAGCTCAGTACTGAGGAAATATTAAAAACTTCATCAGCCACCCTCTTGAGCAAAGCAAGGAGGAAGTAAGGAAAAACCTTGAGAGCCACCTGAGCGTGCTGGAAATCAAGACAGGCTTCATTGCCTCATCTGAGGCCTGATGGGCATGTTTGTCATATAAGATCAAAATCCAAATCTTCAGCAGGAGATTGGCTAGAGAATGCAACAGGATGGAAAGTGTCAGAAGGCAGCAGGAGCACAGCTGCGTTCCCAAGGCGGGGAGCTGCAAGGTAGCCAGGCCATCACCTCCCCCAGCAGCCCGATCCCACAGACAGGGCACTCAGGCGCTGGCTGCAGAGCCAGAGGGCATTGGCCAGGGCAGAGCAATAAGCCATGCCCCAGGCTGGGTGGGAAGTCAAAGTGCCTGGTGACAGGATGAGGGGCAGGAAGGTCTGTGGCACTGCTGGGACTGGAACAAGGACTGTGGCTGGGTTGAAATGGCATCCTGTGCCTGTGAGCAGGGACAGTAAGGTTTGTTATTACCCACAGCCCTGTGACAGAAAGTTGTTTTTGAAAGTACAAAAACAGGTTAGAGTGCCATTTGATACAACTTATTTGTTACAGCAGTGACCCAGGAGACAGGGGATCTTAAGCCAACACTTTCCTCTGCTAAGATTAGCAGAACAACAACAACAGCAATACCTCCTTCTCCTGCCAGGGTAAGGGCTACAAGTGTGCTTCTGGGGCATCGCTGTGAGTAAGGAGGAATCAGAAGTCTTCTACTCCCAAAGTTTGGTGTTTTTTGGGTTTTTTTTTGTTTTTTTTTGTTTGTTTGTTTGTTTGTTTTTTTTAATATTCATAGAGTTTTAAAACCAGACTGAGGTGCCTATCAGTTTCTGGTGTTCCCAGATATTTGCAGCAGATGAAGGGAGAAACCTGATAAATTTGAGCTCAGCAGTAGGGCTGAAGCAGAAGCAAACACTGAATCAAGCCCCAGACCTACAAGTAGAGAGGAATGAAAGTGAGAGAAAATGACACTACCATTAGGACAAGAAGAATTTCAGAAGCAACGAGTCACGATAAAATCTGGGCTGACCAACAGGTTCCCATTCCACATTTTCCTGTGATGCCTCCCTCCTCCATGTCCCATTAGAGCAGTAATGTTCCGGAAGAAATCAAACGGACATGCAGATGGCAAACTTTGTGGTGCCTCACATGAGGGTAATCTCCTGTGGGCATTGCTAACAAACAGGGTGGCAAGCGGTATCTCCTTGCACTCAGTTTACTTCAGAAGACCTGTTGTATTGTTGTTATCAGCAGACCCCTGCATGCAAATTTTGATGGGCAAATTTATGTCAAATCATGATGTGAATGATATGTCATAGCCCAACTGCACTAATGCAATAAAGTATTTCTTTTCTAGAAACAGCATCTGTGTATCAGATATATTTTATTTGTGGTTATTTTATATATTTTATTTTTTTTTACCTCATTGTATGGTCCTGTGCAGGGCTAAGGGTTGGACTTAATGACCCTTATAGGTGATTCTGTGTGATTCTGTATATGTTTGGTTTAGGCAATATAATCCTAAAAGCAGTAACAAGCTACCTTTTCTCTCCCTTGTCCCTCTTTTTCTACCACCCGCACTCAGCTCCCACCTCTGCTTTGTACAATGCTGTGTGAATGCAAAATGCTTGGGAATATAATAACCATATAACCTTCTGATCTGGACAGCAAGCGTAGTAGTGGAGAAATTACATGATTTGAATCAACTACACCAAGCACAGGCAGTGGGTTACTTCAGAAAGACTAAGGTGAGCATCCTCAATAACTACAACGAAAATATGAATATTTACAGAGGTTACCACAGTGTTTTGTTTATATTCTATTCTGATTATCCATTTGGTCTCTGGTTTAAACATCAGTAATATGAAAAAAAACCCCATGAAACTTACATATTTTATTTTCCTACTGATTTTGTAAAACCTTTGCTTTTTACATTAGAAATTTGTATTTCCAGTCAATACAAACTATTGTACAAACTATTAACTTTTCTTGCTGCACACTTCAGACAAAAGTGTGCCTATCTCCTGGCACAATATCTTGGTGTCTTTCCTGTCAGATAAGGAAAGACAGGACAAGATCTCTCAGATACATTTTTTTTCTGAAAGGTCTGCCTTCTGAGAACTTTTAAAAAAGGACACAGGAGAGCTCAAAAAGTTTCATCTACACACAAAAAGTATTTGAACTCTCATAGAACTGTGGCTCCTTAATCTAAGGCTTATAGGGAATTTACAAAGGGCACATTCCCTTCAGGACATGCCTGTAATTCCCATTATCATCAATGGGGGTTATAAGCAAGTTGTAACAAAGAATAAACCCTTGTGTGTAAGTGCTGCCCCTGTTTAACAGTGTCTAAATCAATACCAATGATTTGACAGTTTTACTTTAAATATATTCTAACTCATTTGAAATTCACTTTGCACTTAACTAATGAAAGAGTACATTTTAATCCTCCTAACGAAAGGACACAGAACCGCCATTGGAGCTCAAGCCAAAACTGACAAAGTCAACGGAAAACTTTCACTCAACTTAGAAAACTTTGTATTGGTCCCTTAATATAATGTGTGAATAATGTGTGAATATAATGTGTGAATAACACACAGTTCATCATCTCTAAAAAGATTGCAATGCTATTCTGATGCTTAACCAGGCAGAACAGAGTTGCTGCTTTAAACAGAAAGCTTCTATATACCTTGTTACAGACTTCAGAAAACATAGCTAACAATATACAGCACAGAGGAGTTTAAAAATACAGCATAACTGTGGGGGAGAGACAATACGCTGAAGGAATTTTAAAATGTTACTATCTGATATTCTGTGCCCAACATGTTTGGTCAACACAACCCTAATACATTGCTAAAAAAAGTATAGTAAGCACCAGGCTGAAACAGAAAAATCACACCATGGAGTAGACAACCATGCATAAAGACATTTTTATAGGGAATGTGGAATTTTATTACTGATACAAGTAATTTTCCAAACTGTCCCAGAAAAGATGAGACACAGAGGAATGTGTTCGCACATGAAATTAGAAAGTTATACCAGATTTACAATATAAAGGCTCTTCTGCTGTCTCATGTGGAAATTGCTGTCCTTCTGGATGTCAATAAATACAGCTCTTACAGGCAGTACCATGGCTAAAATATTCCTAGTAGGATTCTTCCAGAGGAAACATGAACACAGGGCTCCCAAACAATTTCCTATCTGAGTTTAGTCACAGATGCAAGATGATTTTAGAACGTCAGTGTAATATGAGGCAGGCTTCCATTCAACCTGCATAAAAATGTACACAAATTCTGTACAGATGTATTTCTAAGCAGACACATTGACATAATCTGGAATACAAGTAGGATCTCTGAAGTTTCAGCAGTAACCAGACTTCTGTTCAAGCTCTTATATTTTCTGTTGTTATTTAATCTTTCACAGTAATTTTTAAAAGAAAATTATTATAGCACTAAAGTTCATAGGCTGGAAAAGGGAAGTTCTGTTCTTTATAAAAGCACTTACCAATCTGTGCCTTCAAAATGAAGTTTTTGATTCAATTCAGTTTCAGTAATTGCTCCATTCCTTTAAAATTATTTTATTCTGAATATTTCTTTTCACCATCTACACATGTTGGGAGATCACTGTCTATAAATTATGTACTACATAAATAGTAGTGTAAAATAGCTCCACTTAAATAAATACGTATTATTTATAGTGTCACAGGTGGAGTACTAAAAGAAATTATTCAGTCTACCAAGAATGTTATTGCAGAAATAACTTGTCCCAAAAGCTGAACATGTACAGTATTGCCTTTTTTTTTTTTTTTTCTGGGCTATTTGGATATTTTTAATTGTAATTAAATATTTTGAAATAAAAACAACATTAGCACCCTTAGCACTTCTTATTTGCCATAGGGGATGTCTGTCATAAATCTCTTATTTAAGTTCTTTGCTCGTTTTACATTATGCGCAATGGAGTTAGTCCTGATCTCATTTATATACCTTTTAAACTGGTGGAACTTCATGAGCACTGTAGAAACTACTCCTGATATACACCAGATGACACACAGACAAACGAGGCGTAGCTTTTCTGTACTAGCCTCTGTGCTGTGTTTCTATTTCTATATCTCTGCTGAATGCTGAAGAAGCACTTGCAGTATTTAATGTTCAAAAATTAAATCAATGTCTTTGTCCTATATTTCTGCTGAAAACCATACTAATGCTGGAACAAAGCAAGGCACTTTCTAGCATTCCTGGTATTCCACAGAAAGAAAATTTGCCCTGATTAATTTATCTCTAGTTACACACATTCTTTATACTGTCAACATTTGTCATTGTTTCTGATAAGAACAACAGGATCAATCAATTCAAAATGGGACTAGAGTACATATTCTTAAATTACATTAGAGATAACTTCCTTGTTTGGAGGGAATAATACATCAGTATCACTTTGTAGTTTGGGGCACTAATAATCTTGAACTATTAGGAAAGCAAACATGGCAACAATTCGATTGCTTTCTTCAGTTGTTGCCACAACAAAAATAAAACTTAGGAACATGTCCCCTAACCTTCATGTAAGTAGTTATGAATGCTTATTAAATTTGTTTGCTCATTAATTAGAAGTGTACAATGCTTCACTTATGCAAAGACTATAAATCTATAAATTCAGTCAATTTACTGGGAATTAGAATACACAGTTATCAGCTCTTAGTAAGAAGCATTTCAGCTTTCCACATATTTTATTGCTAAAGAAATATATACATTCATATTACTATTATTATTATTAAGCTACATTTCCTGATCCTAGTGCCCTTAAACATTAGAGGGCTCACAGCCTGTTATGGTGATCTGCAGGCATTTCTCCAAGTTTTTGTCACATCTTTGCAAGCAAACAAAACAATGGAAATCATCCCATGCCTAACTTAATGTTTACATCTGGAGGCTTCCAGATCTGCCACCTTCAGTGTTCACCCAATCACTTACCTGGTATCTAAATTTAAAAATGTGCTATTGATTCAAGGTGCCTTATTCTGTATGCCAACTGCACAGTAAGATATTTAGTAGTTTTCCAGCTTGATTTTCAGAGTCTGATCTCAATAATTGAGAAAAACATTTTCTGAAGCACATTTATAATTGTCAGAAGACATAATAAAAAATAATCTCAAAGAATGTAATGCACTAATCAGTTCTTCAAAGTTGATTGCATAGGTAAGATCATTAAGATCTTTTGCAGTATCCTCTGATAAGTGTAGGAAAGACATTTTGCTGCATTCATGTCAGTGAAATGATGGTTTTGCTATACACTTATTTCTGACTATTGGACCCAACTCAGCACTTTACTATCACTGCAATTGAATCCTGCTATGCATAATCTATGAAGAAAATGGATACAGAACACACATGTAACACCCACTATTAACAACAGCTTAAAAAATTAATGAAGTAAGAATCCTGTTTTCTTATTTTGGAATAATCTCCATTTTTGTAAGACATAATAAAGACTTCAGTGATTAGGTATGTAATATTGACTTTACTGCTGCTAAAAAGTATGGCCATTCTTCTGAAATTTCATGCAGTTGGTATGAAAAAAATCACATTTTAAACTTTAAACAGCATGAGGCATGTGAAAGACTTTTATCTGCTTTCATAGAAAATGTTTTATCAGATTAAAGTAATTCAAAGATTGGACTAGATCCATATAGCATTCATCTGAAGAACACCAGCCCAGCAATATTGATGAGAGGAGAAAATGGGTTTAAAATTTCTGTGTGGAAAAAAAAAAAGGAAATAAATCTAATCCCTCCACCTTGGAAAGCACTGGTTATGCTACAGGGTTTTTGCTTCTAGTACAGCTTTCACATAAGCAGGTGAGAGAACAGGACCAAATCACACTACAGATAGCACAATCAAATCCATTAGTTACACTCTCTCTCTAAGACTTACTTTTCTAAACCAAAGCCTTCTGCACTTGTGTTTGCATGCAGTTAAACAAGGCAGCACTGTGTGCTGAATATAAGAGAAGATCTTTGCTTGGATCTGTCTTCTATAGGTTGTCTGAGAGTCATATTTTCCTGGTTTCAGTTGGAATAGAGTTTTCCTCCTAGTACAGTACAGTTTGGGTTTAGGATAAAAATAATGCTAATAACACATTGATGGTTTAGTGGTTGCTAAGCAGCGTGTACACTAAGCCATGAACTCTTCAGTGGCCCACGATATCCCACCAGCAAGGAGTCTGTGGGCGTGGGCGCACAAGAAGTGGGGAGGGGACACAGCTGGGACAGCTGAGACCTGAAGTGGCCAGTGGAATATTCCATGCCATATGGCATCATGCTCAGTATATAAACGAGGGGGAAAACTGCCTGGGGGCCTCTGCTCAGGAACTGGTTGGGCATCAATCGGTCAGCAGGTGGTGAGCAATGGCATTGTGCATTGAGCGTTTTTTGTATATTCTAATTATTTTAACATCATCATCATCATAATTATCATAATTATTACTTTCTCTATTAAACTGTCTTTATCCTAACCCACGAATTTTACTCTTTTTTCAATTCTCCCCCCCATCCCAGTGTGGGAGGGAGTGAGTGAATGGCTGTATGGTGTTTAGCTACCTGACAGGTTAAACCAGAGCATGCGTGTGTAGCCAGCCAAACCAGAGACACTGACCTATCCACACTGATGGATTCCACACTGTCCACTTCCTAGCAAGGTCCAAAGTTTTTTTTATTCATGAACCCCATGACAACCAATGCAAGGCCCTTTGTCTGACATGTGCGCATTCCTATGATCTCCTCTCTGTAACACCAGGAGCTCCCTTTGTCTCTCACTCTCTTGCTGTCTTTAGTTCTGCAAACTCAATATCCACTCCTCCTTACCCAAGGGTTCCCTTTAGCCAGAAAGCAGAGAGCCCTGTGGTCTTCTCTTCCACATTCCACCACACTCCTGTCCTCATCCAGCTTTTAATTTGACACTGTTACTACCGACACTTTTTTCTTTCAGTGTGAAAAAATTCTGATTGGCTGCTGTGGCGAAATGCCTTGAAAAAGTGCTACTGAGGGGTTCGAGGCACTCACAAAACCTGAAGCATTAAGAAGACAGTTCTGCTATAAAAATAGCAGAGAACCACACCTGCGATATATATTTTTCATCTTTTTCTAGTTTCTCTATTGAACCAGTAGGGCTGTGTTCACTGACACCAAGAACATTTCCTCAAATGTGGAGCAGATTTGATTCAGAAATATCCCTATAAAATACACACGGAGGTGTATAGTTCACGTGACTATAAATTCAGCCAAATATTTGAGCCGGAGAAAGACACACCCAAGAATCATCACACTGCTGGCCTCACAATAAAAAGAAAACTACATGAGTAAACAGACACCTTCCTTTGTTTCATATTTCCTACAGTTGAGTCTATAGCTTACATATGAAAATTTATCTGCGTTTGTTTTCTTGCACACATCTATTTCCAAGCCTGTAAACATATTAGAAAATTAATTTTATTGAACCTGATGTGAATATTAAAGATGATATTTTGAAATTTGCCGCACCTTTTACAAGGAAGGACTCTATAAAATGTAGGAGTGTTAAACAGTGTTAGCTACACCATGCCATGCTAGCATCCTCTTTCGAGAGGAACTTGATTTTCCCTGTCTTCATGATTCTCTATTACTGGCTTCCAAACAATTATTTTTAAAAGCAGCAGGAACCCTGTTAACACAGTAATGTTAATGTGTTTCTGTAGAATCTTCTGTTAGACTGAGAAATTACCTCTTCTCTTTACTTGCCATTCTAATATTGATAGCAAAGTCTCAGACAGTACAAATTTTCCCTGAAACTGTACTGAATAAATCCCACATGAATCTGCAAAACCGTGTTAGGAAATGGCTACACGTTGCTGCAAACATCAAAGACCTCTTTTTGGCATGGGTAGAGCATTTCAACAAAAGTAAATGTTTTAGAACTCAGGCTATTTCCAATGTCATTAACTGTTACAAATGTTTAGCTAGTTTGGTGAATCTTACCAAATTCCCTAAATCCCTAAGAATCAGAATTTGGTCCTTTTTCCTGATAATTTTCTCCTCAGAAAACTCCAGACAAAAACTCCAACAGATTTATGTTTTCTGGCACAACTCAATAATAAAGACTCAAAAGCTGGAAAATTATACAAATCTCAACACGTTGTACAAAAATCTCGGGATGTTAATAAGCAATCTTGTTATTTCTTCTCCAGACCAGTGAAGCCTAAAACCAGTAATTACTCTCTTTACCTGTTCAGTCCTCTCTGCTACAATATGCAGACTGACAGGGAACAACAATATATTGGTTGTGTAAATTGTATTTCTTTCACTGTATTTTCAGAATGCGTACTAATACTGTATCCATTCAGTTTGGTAAGAAGGAGAAGAGGGAAAAGAAGTCTGTTTAAAAAGAATTTGAAATGACATGATTGGAATTACTGTGTCCAACCTTCTTTGCTGAAATAAAGCTGCTGATTGTTCCATAGGTTGTGTGGTCTTTCAGTTAGCAGTAAAAAGTGGCCTTTATGAAAAATTATCTGAATTAACAAAAATGTAGTTTGCAATTATGACATGATCACCAATTACCATCCAAGACATGCATTGAAATCCTGAAGCAGTGTTTGTTGAGCTAAAAAGATGCCTGCTCTACAAAAAAACCCACCCCCAACAGAACAGAAAACAAAAGCACAGAAACAGAAGTTTTTTTCTAGTGGGAATGCTTTGTAGTGCTTAAATTCTGATGCATAAAGAGGTAAGTGTCTCCATAAAACATGAAAACCTCAAACATAAAACAAATTCCTAAGTTCCTTAACACTGGAAGGCTGACAGTTGACAAAATATATTTCAATAATAAATATATGTGCACTTTATAATGTTCCAAACAAAATATTATTAAGATATTTCTTATTTATGAATAAAAATCACAGCAGCAGTAGGAGAGATCTAGATGAATTTAGTCTGAGTACCAGTTTTTAAAAATGTATTAGACAATAGGTAGTCCTTTACAGTTACTGTAAAAACTCCTTTATAGCTAATCAGAAATGATTATGTGAATGAAAAGTTTAAGAATTAAGCTATAAAATGACCTCTGAACTATCTTTTATCAGTTTGATACGCATACTGGTTACTGAAGCAGTTAATAGAGAGTTGAGTGTGCTTTAAAAAGAAAAAAGGATTTTTCTGCCTGATAAAGCACAGCTGCAGTCGTCCTTATTGTTGTTCTGAATGTGAATTGGCATGAAAAGAGATTTCCTCCCCAGTTTTTAATATTTTATTAATTAAAAAACCCCAATCTTTCTTTGCTTTCATTAAGTGTGGGAAAGCTTCATTAATATAGAAACTGCTGTAAGTTTCTGGCCCTTACAACAGTTCTCCCATGACAGCAATAGTGACATATCAACAATCAGTATTCTGCATCCTAATGGTGGTTTTCAAGCAAGCCTCATAGTTCAGACGGGGGCAGTAAAAGCTTATGCAATCCCTTTAAGGCTTTCTTGATGCCTTTTGGCATTCTTTTATAATTACAGCTTTTACTGTAAGCACTGTACTGAAGGCATTGTGCTGCAATTGAGTCCTGTGGAATTATTTTAAATCAGTGTAAATGCCACTTTTTAAACAACTAAACTGGAGAACATTTACTTTCCTTTAAGAATACAATCACAACTAGAGCAAATATGCAATTAACTATCAAAATAAAATGCTGGTCTGGGAGATTTGGACAATTTTCACACAATTGCAAAACAATAACTCTGTCCCTCTCCATTTCCAACTTCCATCTAAAGCCTCCAAGCAACAACAGATTACACTCACACATTTCTTACAATTGTAAAAAGTATGTATAATGGGAGAAAAGTATTAAAAGCATGATTTTTAAGAGCCAGATACCAGGTTTGTAAGAGACAAGCATCTAAAATACTGGTGTTATATATGCATGAATGAAATGTCTCAACGTGTACAAAACACACTGAATGAGGATTTGCCAATAAGATGGAAAGGATTGAGCAGATGCGCCTTGCACCAAATGATTTTCATATTTCAATGTGACAAAATAGATGAGCCACATAAAGCTTAATTTCAGTTGCAAATTGCAAGCTGGAATAAGTTCCAGAATAGTAAACAATTAGCTGCTTTATTTTCTTTTTAATAAGGCTAAATTACCAGATAATATCCACTGGCATCAACTTGGCTAATAAAAATCTGTTTAATAGGATTTGCCATTTTTCCAGTTGTTATCATGATCGGCTTTGCATTTTGATTATCTTTAAACTTTGCCTCAATTTTCTCATAGAAAAGCTCTCAGTAATAATTGCTTTAACATTTATTCCAGGTCAAGTGGTTAAGTATGAATAATGATGTGTCAAAAATGTACAGTAGTGCTGTCAATAGAGCAATTACCATTTAGCTAGAGATTATTATGGCACAGGAGCACATTAACTGGGCACAGTAAACAGAACAACAAAGAAAGAAGGGGCAAAGGGAAAAAACTGTTTTCAAAACCTGCCAGTGTTATACGGTGTGTGTTACTGCCAGATATTAGTTGTTACATAAGAGCAATTAAGTCTGCAATCAGTTTCCCTCAGCAGCATTGGATTAGAATGTTCCAATTAGAACAAGAATTTAGAAGCATGTTTCTAGAACATTGGCTTAATTTTTTAAAATAATCTCAAAATGGCTTTGTTTTCCCTTGCACATTTTGCATTGCTGTTTGGAAAGTGATCACCAACTGGCATTGTGCTTAAAGCTTACCCAAATCCCCAGGCAGCACACTAATAAAAAATACAGCATATGTCTGCTTCTGCTCAGTGGTGGTGGTGGTGTAAAAGCTAACAATTTTTTTCCACACTATTTTTATAGGAGGGTTATTATGATTTAATGCCAACTTGCAATTTAATGCATTACTGACTAACCTTAACAGAAAGTCACAGGTTGAGATGTAATTTTCTACAGCCTCTGATAGCAAGTATTTTGGTATTATTCCTTTAATTACAGCAGCATCAAAACTATGAAGTTCTGCCTACCAAATACCTATTTGTTCAGGTATATCTTTAGATAGGCCTCTAACCTTACCACACATATGAAAATCACAGTCTGGCACAGAAATGTGTCCTCTCAGGACTGTCTCCTCCAAGAGCAAAAACCATATG
>VWZG01011477.1:0-106901 GCA_013396735.1 Grallaria varia
TGAAGCCTAGCCATGATGGTGACGTGTTCACTCCCAGTCACAGTCTCTTTGTCAGTCGCCACTGGAAACAGCTCACTCCTTGATCTCCAGTTAAAAGAACTACATTTTCTTAGCTTTCTTTCCAGAGATCCTAATCTAAACAATGAAACTTAGAAAAGCTTTGTGGTCAGAGCATGAGAGTAATGAATTATTAATTTTCCTGGTTTTCTTCCCTGGAGACTTGCTTTTGCATTTTTATTCATGCACACACAATGCTGAGGGTGCAGAGACTCACAGCTCATCAAATGTCTCCTTCCTTTTGCAGAAGAATGATGGGCAGTTCACGGTCATTCAGCTGGTTGGGATGCTACGAGGCATCGCGTCAGGAATGAAGTACCTGTCTGACATGGGTTACGTACACAGAGATCTGGCTGCCAGGAATATCCTGATCAACAGTAACTTAGTCTGCAAGGTGTCAGACTTTGGCCTCTCCAGAGTCCTAGAAGATGACCCCGAAGCAGCGTACACAACCAGGGTGAGTTAGGAGCATACAAAACTAATTGAGAACAAGAAAAATGTATTTTCTGCCACATTTTGATGTTCAGACTCTCTAGCAAACAGGTTTCTACAAATCTAGAACCTGATGCAGAAGGGTTTGATCAAGTGTTAACAATTAATCGTTATAAGGTTAATTTTGCAAATGCCTTAAATTTATAGTGGGAATGGCCAAATAATGCAGAACTTAACTAATAACTTTTAAGTTCAAGTTGGGTACATTAGTCAAATATCAGACTGCTAAGTTGCCATGCTTCCAACTCTACTCTGACCTCTTGGTAAATACCAAAAGGAGAAAAGAGCAATTGCTTTGCTCAGGCATCCATGCAGAGATGTAAGCCATGGTCTTCTGAACAATTTCACCATTTTAAAACATTGGTAAATGTGCAATGAATGCCCCTTGCAAATAATGTGCATTGCCCTCAGCATTACCATGTTGAGGGTAATTTTTCCCAAGCCGAGAAAGAGGTGCTCCAACCTTGGTGCTCTGCCCCTGTTCATCCTTGGTCAGTCATTTCAGGGCATCAGCCCACCCATCCCAGTGCAAGACCATGTAGCCCCAGCACTGAAGAGAGGGAGTAGACAGGACCCATTATCAGCAGCACAGACTTGGAGAGAGCCTCCAATATTAATGGCAGCAATTGGCGCACCTGGACATGTCCTATTAGCATGTTTTTCCAAGGGTATTTTTTTACAGGTGGTGGGAGCTCTCTTGAGTCACGTTCCCAGTTCCCACCGAGATCTGGGAAAAGTCTTTCAGCTGTTGGCAGTCACAGCCCCACGATGGGATTCAGTGCACAGCTGGACTGGTGCTTTCCTGCAGGCTGGAGGGCTCTCAGCCAGCCCTGCTGCACCTGCAATGTGCTGCCATGTGCTAATTGGCACTGCTGAGAATCTGGCCCCTCATTTAAGGCATGTGCTGATAAGGCTGTGAAAAAGTAATTATTGGAAGAAGAGACTTTTTTAAAGTTGCTTTGAAAATGTGTTCCAAACCTTGTTATTTTTCCAATAGCAAACACTTTTAGGTGGCATTGCAATATTTAGCTCAACACTGAGAGAAAGGGACTTCACAGTAAAACATTTTTTGATATAAATCAAGGGAGACAACTCTTTAAACCCAATGAGAAAAGTTTTCCTTAATCCAGAATCCTTTTTGCTTCTCAGAGCTGGTCTGAAGTTTGATTTCTAAAATGTTAGAAAGGGGAAAAGGAAACAGCAAACACATTTGACAGCTATGGCATCATTTTCAGTCCCCCAGCAGAGGCCAAGCAGGCTTGTCTTTGCACACACAGATTTCTGTGCCTGCTACATAGATCCCTCTGTAGGATCCAGACTGCATTTTAAAAAAAAAAAAGAAAAAAGAAGCATCACTTCCACAGCAATTTACATGAAGTCCTCGTTAGATCAAAGTCTTCCTCAGCTTCAGAGCTGTCTGTTCCTCCCCTGCTTGCTCTCAGAAATGGAGGAACTGTATTCCCTTACCAACCCATGCAACATAATTGAGATGTTGATCCTATACATGTCCCAGCATTCAAACAACATTCAAACAACAAACCTTCAGGACAGCCAATTAGTAGGCAGCCTACAAATGCTTATGGGCTGAGATAATGTGGAAAGGGGCCCCATGCTGTCAAACAGATTTACTTTAAAATTCGATGTCTCTTTCCAGTGAGAAAAGAACATCCCTTGGTGCTTTGAGAAGAGCTGTTTTGCCTTCTTTTGCATGTTTTCTGCCCTCCTCTGCAGTCCGTTTTTGGGTTTGGTTTTTTTCCATTTCTTTTCCATTCAGGGAGGGAAGATCCCCATCCGATGGACAGCACCTGAAGCGATTGCCTTCCGCAAATTCACATCGGCCAGTGATGTCTGGAGCTATGGCATTGTAATGTGGGAAGTGATGTCTTACGGCGAGAGGCCTTACTGGGAAATGACAAACCAAGACGTAAGCATGTGTGAGAGCTGCTGTGTGATGGGACTCTGAGGGCTCACCATTCATTCTGCAGAGAGGCAGAATAGGGACAAGATGAGGAGCACTGCTGTAAAAATGGCTTTTCTGCCCCATGCCAGACAGAAATGACCCTCCCATTTGATGCTCTCTTTTTTTGCAGCAGCCCAGAACAGGCTGTACACAGAGAGAAATGTGTTTGCATAGAGGCAAGCCTGCTTCCCCCAGCAGACCACTGGAGCTTCACTAATGCTGTTAGAGCTGGAGCCTGTCCCTCCTCTGCTTAATGACAAAGGCCTGCCAGGGGATAGATGCTGATAAACTGGCAGCATTTCAATTGTGTGTTCAAGCCCCGGCTGCCACAAAAAACAGAAACTCAAGAGAATCATGGTAAGGGATTTGTTTCCCAGCACAAAAGCTGGGTGATTTGATCTAGTGACAGCAGTCCACTGAGATGTGCCTTGGTTGTTCATGCATTGTTCATCTCAAGAGAATAGTTTTGCTCCTGTTGTGAACATCTTGTAAGTCTGTGCTAACACAAGCTCTTATGATGCATTTGTACAGTACCCTTCAAGTAGCGTCCCCTTCCTCCTGAGTTCCAGTGCCCCCTTGAGCCTCTGACCTGAAGCCCAGCCTGTGAATCATCTCCAAACAGGGAGATGCTTGGGGACACTGTCTCTTACCTGACTGCAGCTCCAATCCCAGCCTGGGTAAGGATCTCTTGATCCTACTGCAGGGTTACATTCTACCGTGAGCTCACCATCAATATCTGTTCTTGTCCAAGGGTAAAAAACTTAAGCCTGGACTTACCAGATATTGTAGGCCCCTCCTTCCTCTTCACACGTCTGAGAAACATGACGTGTGAAGGTCTTTGAGGATGCCAACTAGCATGAGGTCAGATTCACCATGAAGCACATGGGGCAGCCCTGCTGCCTGTGGAGTTCCTACCACCAGATGGCTTTTCACCATGAGTTTCTTCTGGTCATACCACCTGATGTGTTATCCTTTCTGCTCTTTTTGAGCAGAAACCCTATGCCCATGGCTTTCTGCTGTTTTGCAGGCAGCAAAGGCTCTGGCTGAGCATTCTGCTTCTCCTGTGTTTTCTTTGGGAGCCTTTTCCATCAGTGGATGTTACTACCTGTCACGCTGAGCTGCTGTCTCATCTCACTTTGAGTCCAGGCATGGAAACAAGTGGTACCTTTGAGACAGTCACGCTGCGCTTCTTGCCAGGGACCTGAGTGCATTGTTCGGCATGAATGCCCCACTGCTTCTGCATTGCTGAGGCAGTCACATTTGCAGAAAGTTTGGTAAAGCAGCATGTGTCTACACAGGGATTTATCTCAATCAAATACTGAGATTTTCTTCCAGAGTCTGTGCAGAGAATGCAACACTTGAGAGACAAGCTTTTTCACTCACACTGAGCACTGTAACTATCTTTAGTGCTGATGCACTGGCATAGCACAGATGTTGTTCAGTAAACGCCAGGCTAAGATTAAGGCTGGTGCCAGTGAAACAATGCTCCATGGCCAGGGGAGTCCCTTGTCTGGATCATAACACTAGGAATATACACACTATGCAGAACTGTTTCAAAAAACCCAAATGCCTCCACACAGTGTGGGGCACAGGGTGAAGTTCAGATTTGCCTGGTGTGAAAGCAGAAAGCTGAGGGCTGGTGAGATGTTTGTGAGCGTCAGTTCCTGCTCAGCTTTGCTTGTATAACCTCTGTGTGTTACTTGCCTCTGCCTATGTGCAGATGGCAAGTACTTGGATGTTGGTAGTCTAGGAACTTAATTCAGGGCTGTGGAATGTTTCTCATGCAATTTTTGCCTTCCTCCTTCATCTCCTGAGGGCCTCCTCTTCTTCTTTGCTCTGCTGTTTGTGTTGACAGAAGCCTCAGTGTTAGATACAGCACTGACCAAAGGATCATATGAATTTTGGACTCTGTTGCACAAGAGTTGGTTCTTGCATGACTTGTAATTAAATCACATCATTTGCAAGTGTAGGTGATCATGAACAAAATTATTCTCACCATGTTACAGATGGATTGCTTTAAAGGAGGTGCAGTGCAATAGGGCAGGCATTGTAACTGCAAAGGTTACAAACCACATTTTAAAGTCATACTGTTTTCTGGATGGCCCTCTAAAAATATGCTTTGGCTTGATCACAAGATAAGGCTTTGATGCAGGAATTGTTGAGAGGAATTTCACAGCCTGTGTTTCACAGGTTGCTAAGATAAATGATCACAGTGGCTGCTTTTTAGTATTCAGACTGGTGGATTTATGAAAACAGAGCTAAAAGTGTTGCTCTGGTTTACTGGAATAGACAATCCCAAATCATCCTCTCACAAACATCCAGGTCAGACATGAGTAATGATTGTCCAGGAGAAGGAGAGCAACAAAAATGCCTCCTTGGGTGCAAATTTAGCTCTTCAAGTCTTACAAAGCAGTACACACCAACGAATGGAACAGCAAGTGTGGCATTTTCTAAGTATCATGGTGACAAGTGGCTGGGTCTTTTTTTTTTCATTCTTTTGCTCCTCTTATTGCTAGACCCCCAAAGGCACCTTCAGATGCAAGACTATTTCAGCTCCTAGTTCCTCACAGTATTTTGATACCATTTATATTGTATCACCAGGATGAACGACATCCTGTAAATTGAGTTAACGCTATTGATTGTGATGTTACTGCCAGGAATATCAAAACATGCATAACCCCATTGCAGATGTAGTTCAGATATTCTGAGCTGGTGCCAGATGGTCTGCTCCCCATCTTGCTTCTATTTTCTTTCTGCTACAGCTGGAGGATGATCCATTATTGTTATAAATACACACATGGACACAGCAAATAACATTCTCATGGCTGTGCCACAGTGAGGATTTTTTTAATAGGGCAGCTGCAAATTTGAAATCAAGGGCCAGCTGAAAAGCATGATATGAAGAACAGATAGTGAGATACCATACTGTGGTGGGGCTGGGTTTTGATGCTGGGAGCAACAGCCAAGCCTAAGAAGAGATTGTCTTGGAAGTATAGATTGGGTGGACAGCAGTGCAACTGCCCCACTGACAGGTGAAAACTTAGATGGGTGCAAAAGGACTATACATGGTGTGGCCCAGATCTTCAGACGTACTTACTACCCTTGGAGGAGATCATAAAGCCTTGCCTAACTGCTTCTCTACTACATAAATCCTTAGGAAGTTTGAGGTTCCCACTACTGCTGCTCAGCCAGCCTGTCTCATTCCTGGGACTCTTCCACTTAACAAAAAGCTCTGTGATGGAGAATAATTTGAAAGCAATCCATGCAGTCCTGAATTTTGGAGCCTTCTGAAATCCAATGCCAGCCTCACGCAGCTCTTCCTATACTGCTCATCTAGGGACTAAAGATCAAGAAAAAACTTCTATGCTAACCACAGAGCTTTCTTTTTAAACACAGGATATTTTCAAGTCATGAGACGGTGCCTAGAATGAATGGCATCTGAGTCAGTTCTTGGAGTCCCACAGTGAAGCACTGTGGCTTTCCACATAGCAAATATCTGCTTCCACCTCTTTTTGGTCAAGGAGTCTTGGGAGTAGGGAGTGTGAAGATGGGCTGCTGAAACTGTCTTGGCACAGACACAGGCCCTTGTGTCTTGAAACGTGAGCTGCATTCTCCTGAAAACTGTAATGGTTCGAAATGGGAACTGCTGGGCTTGGAGCCCTGCTGTAAATCTGCCCCAGACTGGGGAGAACAAGTTACTTTCTTCAATTCTGCCCTCATTTATTCATTTCTGCCTTTAAAGAGGGCAGGCAGCACATGTGCATACCACTTGTTTTAGATACAAAATCATAGATGGTTTGTATTTGAAATCAGTGCAACAACTCCCCTGGTTTTAATTTACATACTCTTGGATTGACATTTTAAATTCCTGGCAGAAATGTGGCCACACTGAGAAATGACTAGACCCAGACAGTATTGAATGATATATGAGATGGTTGTTCTGCCTCTGCCTTGAATCCATCCATCAATTAGCATTCAAAGTCTCTTTTGAAATACAGTCGGACTTTTATTACTGTAATACAAATTTGTGGTCTAGCACATGCCCTTTCATTTAAAAAGAAGCCAATATCAGAATAAACAAAATCACTGCACTCCAAGAAGATGTCAGAAAGCCCTATATGCTGCTTTTCGTGGACTTGGCATAGGCTCCAGGAGTTTCCTGGTATATAACCTACAGACTGCAACTGAGCTTTGAACATGTACAACCTGACAATCTGGCCCCCTGGTTGCAGCAGTGCCTTGGCTTTCTAGATTCACTTTGGAATGACCAAAAATTAAGTTATTCAATACATCCCTTATAAAATATGAAAGCTAGCAGGGTTCAGCGGGTTTGCCTCTTATATGCAGAGTTGGGGGTTGGCGGGATTCTACATGAACATATTGTGGTCCCGAAGTTCTATATTTAAGTCAAGTTGCATTTGGGAAGAGGGTGAGAGGAAGAAAAGCCTTGTGTTTTGTCTCCTGTAGGTGATTAAAGCCGTGGAGGAAGGGTATCGCCTGCCAAGTCCCATGGACTGCCCTGCTGCTCTCTACCAACTAATGCTTGACTGCTGGCAGAAAGACCGCAACAGCAGGCCCAAGTTTGACGAAATTGTCAGCATGTTGGACAAGCTCATCCGTAACCCAAGCAGCTTGAAGACATTGGTTAATGCATCGAGCAGGTACAAACTCAAGCCAGAACCATTTCTCAGAGCAACTCCTTGTCTAAATACCCACCCCTGGGGTTGAATTCTCTCTGATTATTTAGCCTGTGTGCATCTGTGGGTGGATGTTCCTCCAGCATCGTCATGTCCAGGTTTTTTTTCTCAAATCAACTTTTTCTGTTGCAATCGGCAGCCAGGTGAGCAATTCACTTACTCTGAATGCACTGCTGCTGCCACAAAGAAAATTACTGTAGTCTGTCTTTCAGAAACAGGAGTTTCAGCAGTATTTATATGTCTATGATAAAGCTACCTCTGCTCTACCCCAAGGTTAGAGAAAGCAAGACTTGAGCACATGAAGTAGGTACTAAATGCTGCTCAAATTATCTGCCTGTTGAATTTATTTTGGTAAAACAAATGAAGAGCATCTCTTGGGGAAACTCTTTGAATGTGCAAAGCTCACAGATGTCCAGGTACATCCTTCCACAACAATTCCCAAGCATGCTAGCCACTGCTACAAGTTGTGAGAGACTTGGTAATGATGAGAGGATGTCTGTGGTTCCCAGCATACACAAACACTTTGCTAAAACCACATTAAGTGAATAGAGCAGCCGGTTCACATTTAAACATGAATCTGAACAGCTACACAGCTATTCAGGTAATCACAGTCAAGAAATAAGGCTGCACTTGGGGGAAAAGAGCTGAATATTTTCTAGTGAGTTTTAGTATTGGCATCTCCACCATACTGGAGTCTTGGAGAGGCTTTTTCTATGAGCCATCAGTGTTGCTAATCACTCAGTCCCTTGCAAGATCTTGAAGGAGTAATGAACATATATATATATAACTCCACTGATGGCAATGGAGGTCCCCTGATTAACACTGGGTAAAGCCCTTCAAAAAAGCTTCTTCTCAGAGGAGGAAAAAAAGATACATTGTTTTCCTAAGACAGGTATGAGGGAGATAAAATGAGATTAGACTGGTGGTGTGGATCAAAACAGATTTACTCTTGTGAGCTTATAGTCATTTGTCTCCACACCCTCTGAATGGGTCTTGCACAGCTACCTGTGGCCCATCTTGCCTGTTGCAGCTGGACATCCCCATGGTGGCATGTCCCTACATGTGGCATTTCATGCGTTGATAGAGAAGAACCTGAAATCCCTGTTAGTTTTTAAATACAAGATAGATTTGATTCCTCGGGCTCTTTTACATGCATCATTTGCTGTCTGAAAAAGAAATTATTCTTGTTAGCAATTAGATGTAATGTCAGTGCCAGCAAACCTGCAGGAAAAGGTTTATGATAGCATAAAATATGTGATTTTTTTCTTTTATTTTCCATTCAGAACAGTTATTTTCCAGGCCTGTTATGCAGTGGTTCAAACACTCTTTTATACCAAACTGTTACGCCAGAAAAGAGGAAAATAGGCAGCAAACCATTTCCTTGAGCTGCTAAGGGCTTTGAGATGTTTTATTTCATTATCGGGTCCATGCAATTCCAAACCTTTCCTTTTCAGAGCTGCGGTGGGTATTTTTCATATGGATGGAGAACCTGAACAGCTAGGCTTTGGGGCTGTGTTTCTGTACTCGTACATTGCTGTGCTCAGACCATAGTAATTCAAAATGAATCATAATTTCAATACAGAGCAGCTGTAAAGGATTTTTTTATATATGTAATGTGTTCTTTATGGAAATTCTCATTAATGCAAATAAGAGAGGAAGTCACTCTCTACACTACAGCATATGCATATCAGTAGGTACCTCCTGACATTAGTGATGAAAATCCACTTCTCATTATGATTACATAGGAGTTTTGAATTTCTCATGTGTATAAAATGTTATGGGAAGCCATTATGTTCTTGGTACTGCAAGTATTCACATTTTATTGGACCCTTCAGCATTGCTATTAAATAAACAAATAATACTAATGTGCTCATAAAATATTTGAAGATTCCTGAAGTGCTATAATAATATAATATCCCAGCTCCTCTTCTAGTTGAAAGTCTTATAAATGTAATACTCACCATCAGAAGATGACCCAGAAAATGTTTTTTTACCTGTGGGTAATAATCTTTACTCAGGGCTTATGTTAGCTGTATGTCCCATTTTACAAAGTAGGCGGCAATCTAGTTTCTTTCCTGGCTGACCTTGGACAAGCCCTCTTTGCTCTCTGCACATCATTAGTAGGGTGGTGGACCTGTCTGCGGCACGAGTCACTTGTGCCAGGTACTCTATCGATGCTTCTGCCACAGTGAAGGGTTATTTTTTGCCTTAATTTCTTCTTCCATGCGTGGCATAACTGAGCAGGTAGCAATAGCCATGGCGAGGTCTGGCAGCAGGAGTCTACCTCTGATGTCAGGGCTGGAGTGTGGCTGGAGCATTGCTGCTCTCTGCAGGGCTCACTGGAGGTTGTCTGCATCTGAAACCTCCCCATGACTGTGGGACCAGCCCCCGAAGTGTTAACAGCAGCCTACCATTGATGGCTGCTGCCGGGAAATGTAATTTGGATTTCAGCTTCCAGGCTCTGGGCTGTCTTAAGTTAATTATGAGCTTTAAAGGCAGAGGAAGAAAACAGAGCAGGAGGAGTGAAACTGAAGACTTTGAATTATAAGTGACTGGGGGAGCCTGCTTGTAGCCAAAAGGTAACAGGGACCACAGAATCTGCTGAGTTGGAAGGGACCCTCAAGGATAATCAAGTCCAACTCTTAGCCCTGCACAGGACCATCCCCAAGAGTCACACGATGTGCCCAAGAGTATTGTCCAAACACTTGAACTCTGGCAGGCTTGGTGCTGTGACCACTTCCCTGGGGAGCCTCTTCCAGTGCCCAACCAGCCTCTGAGGGAAGAACCTTTTTCTAATATCCAACCTAAACCTCCCCTGACACAACTTGAGGCCAATCCCTTGGGTCCTGTCACTGGTCACCACAGAGAAAAGATCCATATCTACCCCTCCTCTTCCCCTCACAAGAAAATTGTAGTCTGTGATGAGGGCTCTCCTCAGTCTCCTCTTCTCCAGACTGAACAGACCACGTGAACTCAGCCATTCCTCATACGATTTCCCCTCAAGGCCCTTCACCATCTTCGTTGCCCTCCTTTGGATGCTCTCTAGTAGCTTTCTATCTTTCTCCTATTGTGGCGCCCCAAACCGCCCACAGTATTCCAGGCGAGGCAGCCCCAGTGCAGAGCAGAGCGGGACAATCCCCTCCCTCGACCGCCTGGTGATGCTTTGCCTGATGCCCCTCAGGATACGGTTGGCTCTCCTGGCTGCCAGGGCACTGCTGACTCATATTCAACTTGCTATCAACCAGGACCCCAGATCCCTTTCCACAGCACTGTTTTCCAGCATCTCATTCCCCAGTCTGTGCAAACATCCAGGGTTGCCCCATCCCAGGTGCAGAATCCAGCACTTACCCTCATTAAACTTCATATGGTTGGTGATTGCCCAGCCCTCTAATTTGTTGAGGTCTCTCTGCAGGGCCTGCCTACCTCTGAGGGAGTCAACAGCTCCTCCCAGTTTTGTGTCATCTTCAGACTTGCTCAGTATCCCTTCCAGTCCTGTGTCTAAGTCATTTATGAAGATGTTGAAGGGCACAGGGCCCGGGATGGAGCCCTAGATGATCAGGCCACTAGTGACCAGATGCCAGCCTGATGTAACCCCATTCAGTGTTAGACTTTGTGCTCAACCTGTGAGCCAACTGCTCACCCACCACATGATGTGTTTATCCAGCTGTGCCAGACATTTTGTCCAGAAGGATCCTGTGAGGGACAATATCGAAAGCTTTACTGAAATCCAAAAAGATTACATCGATTGGCTTCTCTTGATCAACTGGGCAGGTTCCTTGTCATAAAAGGAAAACAGGTTTGATAAGATGGGCTTCCCTCTCATGAAGGCATGCTGGCTATGACCAATGACTGTGTTGTCTGTCAGGTCCTTTTCAGTACCTCCCAGAATAATCTTCTCCATAACTTTACCAGGTACTGAAGTGAGAGTGACCTGTAGTTTTCAGGGTCCTCATTCTTGCCCTTCTTGAAAATCGGGACAATATTCACCAGTTTCCAGTCAGCTGGGACCTGTCCAGATTCCCAAAACAACTCAAAAGTCATCAAGAGAGGTCTTGCAATGACATTGATAGCTCTTTGAGGATTCATGGATGAGTCCCATTATGCCCCACAGATATGTAGGGATCCAGCTGGAGCAGCAGATCCTGCAGAATTTCAGGGTAAACTAGGAGTTTACCATTCTCAGTCATGGTCCTCCAGCTCAGGGCACTGAGACCCCCTTGATCTGTCATGCGTGTTGAAGACAGAGACAAAGAAAGCATTAAACACCTCTGCCTTGTCTCAGTCCCTGTCTGTGGGGTGGTCATCCTCATCCTATAATGAGCTGATTATATTTCTATACAGCCTATTGCCATTAATGTATTTGAATATATTCTCTTTATTGTCCCCCACATTTCTGGACAGCTTGATCTCCAGCTTTGCCTGCATGAAGTTTCTCCCTACAGCGGCAAGCAGAATCTCCATATTCTTGCCATGTCACTTCACCTTTTTTCCACCGGGCATACGCCTTCCTTTTTAGCCCTATTTCCAAGAAAAGATCCCCGCTCAGCCAAGCCAGCCTTCTGCCTCGCCTGCTTGACTTCCGACATTTGGGAATTGCCTGCTCCTGTGCCCTTAGGAGGTGATGTTTGAACAGTGACCAGCACTGATCAACCTCAGCACGCTCTCCTCTTTCTGCTTGTGGTGAGAACCAGAAATATCAGGAACTAACTCAAAAGTGAGTGAAGCTATGGGTGAAGTGGTGTGTTTGATACATTGGATATGAAGCCTGCTGGGAGGATTTAGGCTGCAGCAACCACTGAAAATGGAACAAAAGAATCATCTTTACCATATAAAAATGTAAGGAACTTTTGTCATGGTATGTACATCTTGATACTGATTCTGTTTACTTTTTTGGTTTTGCTTGTCTCTAGAGTATCAAATCTGTTGGTAGAGCACAGTCCAGTCGGGACTGGTCCCTACAGGTCGGTGGGTGAGTGGCTGGAAGCCATCAAAATGGGCCGATACACGGAGATCTTCATGGAGAATGGATACAGTTCAATGGATGCAGTGGCTCAGGTGACCCTAGAGTGAGTAGTGCCCAAATAATTTTCACCTCCTTTGTTGGAATTGCAAGGGGAGGGGGGAAGGAAAGACAAAACATTCAAAAATATGCAGGGATGAGGCTGCAGAAAGGGAAAATGTTGCCCTTTGTTTGCAGTCAGCAGTTTCCCTTGTAGCATCTCTATTGATGATAACAAGTGCTGGCAAGACTAAAACTTACAGCCACTACATTGTCACCTAGTACTCTGGCTCCTTTACT
Organism: Grallaria varia; assembly: GCA_013396735.1. Classification (NCBI taxonomy): domain Eukaryota; kingdom Metazoa; phylum Chordata; class Aves; order Passeriformes; family Formicariidae; genus Grallaria; species Grallaria varia. The sequence continues at coordinate 12,506 of VWZG01011477.1, forward strand.
GACAGAAATTAATGCATGAGTCTGAGGAATTGCCAGGCCATCCTCTCAACATAATAGTGATTGATTATTTGGGGTTATGAACAAATAAAACCCCCACTCTACTAGTAAATGCATAGGTGGTAGAGTCCCTGCTGAGACAGACCGTCTTCACACCAGATTAGCTGGTTTCACGGTTGATCTGGATGTAACCAAGTGGACTGTCAAGCCCAGTAAGGCGTGGAAATGGTATTCAACAGTAACAGAAATAGATACAGTCGATGCCAATGGAAAAGCATCAGCAAACCCACAGCTCTAGGGGCAGACTTCCTGGATGAGACTCTTTCTTCTGAGTGTGTCCTTGGTTTTTGCCTGTGGATATGACTGCAATTGGGGCAGTAGCACTCAAATGACTTAGTAAATGCCTTGGGGCTGATAATTTGTTATGCTTAACCTTTAATTGCCTGACTTGCTTGTGTAATTATGCCAGACTTTTCTCCTACTGCCTGCTACTTTCTCAAACTCACTTCTAAGCCTGCCTTTTCTAGCTGGGTTAATTTGAGCTGAATTTACTGCAGGCATTAGGGCAGAATGGAAAGAATTATGCTCTGCGCTGCTTGGGAGAAGGTTGTGTCTCCTCTGACCACATGCAGATTGCCAGTGCACATACAGAATTGGTGCCAAGGTTAAGAATGAAACAAGAAAAATCCCCACACCCCACAGAACTGCAGCATTTCCTCCTGTCTGCCACAGGGCTTGCTGTGGAGCTCACCGTACAGCATAGGAGGTCCTTTGCCTGTGATGCAGGTTGGTAACATCTCTGTGGAGTTCAGTTTTGCACTACATACACGGAGGGAGTGCAGGAGCATATCAGTTCTCACACTGATTTTATTCGCTCCACTCGCATCATCACTACTTGTCCCTTACACCTGGACTCATCCAGTCTTTCTTCAGTCATTTACATTAAAACCGTGACCTAGGGCTGTAATCCTCTCTAGCAACTGTCTGGGAACTCAGGGTGCATGGATTTCTACCTAGATCCCTTTTTGAGTTCCTGAGATTATTACATGTTCTTTCCCAGTCTAGTCCTGCAATTACATGCCATGTTACTTTGGCTTTTGAGGACTCCACCATTAGACTGATAATCTACAAATGTTAACCAAGGAAGAAGACCATCTCCAGGATGACCACACTGCAACAATATCTAGCCAGAGGTTGAGTGGGAAGAAGCAATAGGTTGAAGCAGTAATTTAAGAGAAAAGGAGCATTCTCCTTTACTGTACTACCTCAATCTTATAACCAGAGCAAGTTATGGTAGAAAATGCAGATTGTCTAAAATATATCACAGACTTGTTACTGTTTAGCTGAATTAGTCATGTCAGAAAAGAAAATTTGGCTTCTAGTTTGTTTCTCTTTAGAATTTTATGTAATTTTAAGAGCTCTAAACTTAGAAGTGAAATGCTTTGGTTTGGGTCAGAGAAAATGTTGAGTTTAAGGCCAAATTAGTGGGGTTTTTTTACAGCAAATTAGAAGTTACTCATGTAACTTTAAACAGTCTTACCCATCCCTCTGTGCAGACACAGTCTAGCATTATCCCATGCTGCTGACAAAACTATTCCTAACCTCCTAATCCTCAAATGCAACAATACAGATCATAAAATTAGCTCCTTAATTTGTCCTTAAAACCTAACTATTTCACTATGTTTACTCCCCAGTATTCCAGAAATTTCAAAAATATCCACCAAGACCTTTTCAGGCTACCCAAAAAGTTCTTCAAAATGGTTGTTCTAATTGGCAATGAACCAAGAAACCCATTATCTGTAGAGTTCTAGCCTGAAAGGCAAGTTGGTTTAAAAGTCTTTAAGTAAGATAATAACTGCCAGAGATGGTCTGATCTCCAGCTGCAAATGTCCTAAGGCCCCCTCACCAGGTCCCAGTATGTTCTCTACAGCGCAAGTGTCATCCTGTTCACCCCAATGGAGACAACCTGTCTGAGCTGCTCAGCTTCAGCTTTCTTCTGGGCTTTTGCAGCAGCAGAGCAGTGCAAAGGAGCTGATACCCGGGAGCCTGAGGAGCTCCTGGATTTTGTTTGTTTGGGTTTTTTTTTAAACTGAAAGGAGACTTTTCATGGATCTGTCTTGCATTTCAGTTGAAACTGAAAGAAAGACTGAAACTAATTCAAGCTGGTTAGTTATCCATGCTGGCAAATAAGTTCCCCTTGCCCACCGCAGCTGCCTGTGGACAGAGGTGCTTGCAGAGATGCTTGCTTGCTTCTTCTCTCTCAGCCCACACACCCTTGCATTGCAGTGGTGGCTTAGAAAGTGGGCTTGACCCCGCTCAGGTCTATTTTTGGGAAAACTGTGGAAGATAAATTAAAAAGCCAAATAGCCACTCAAATCAAAACTTCCCTCATCCCTTTCAGACACAGTAAAAAAAACAAAAAGAAAAAAGACCAGCTTCTCAGCTGTTAAAAAATCAGAAACCATCATGGTGGCTTAAGAGGATAAGTGTCACATATTGAAGGCCTGAACCACATGCTCGGATTGATGTAAACTGGCAGATTGCCCTTAAAAAATGAAGGGAGAAAAATGGCTCCTGATGGGCTCAGCTGAGACTCTCGTGGGTTCTCCAGGAAATAAACAGAACAAGCAAAGTTCTTTAAAGGTTGATATACCGGGGGTTTTAGTTTTCTGGAGGTTTTAATACCTTTTTCTCCCTGTAAAAGGGAACTACAAAACATCTTGTACCCTGCAAAGGAGAATTCAGGTTAAATGTTCCTTGTCATTTTTAACAGAGGCAACTGTTCTGTATATTCCAGAGCTGGGACTTGGGGGGATCGGGTGAAAAGATGACCTGAACATCTGAAAGAAGCTTGCTTTCCCCAAATGACAGCATTAAAACAGTCTTTACAATTTAAGAGGTTGCCTTCAAATACCATCCAAAATGATCTTTGCCAAATACTAACTGTGTAGGAGGCAGATGTAGAAATTAGATGGAGAAAGGAGAACTGGATAATTGCTGCCAGAAAAGGCAAGGAAAAAATATGAATGTAAAGAATTCCTAAAATCTACTGGGGACAAAAAATTACTAGTGCTGTAGGACAGGCTGGCCACAATGCTGACAGCTCTGGTGACTGTGGGTGCGCAGCTTATGGCTTCTTTACAGGATCTGGTTGAGATAGTAGATTTCAGCTTTNGCATGCAAAGCAAAATCCTGATTATGTCAGACTGGTGTGTTGGTGTTGATGCATTTATTTCAGAAAAGAGTAGTACTGGTGGCAAATTTCTGAAAGCAAAAGATTAAAAAGCTGAAACAGATGAATATCTCCCCAAGTCCTAAGCTCTGCCTGCTTAAGCAAAGACCTGAAAATGTATGTGTTCAAACAAAGAGTGATTTCTACATTTAGCTCTAATTCTTACAAAGGGATGAATCACCTTGTGAAAAGTGGAGCCTCACCCTCCACCCCCTCTTTCCAACTGGATATCAGACTTGAAGGGAACCTTTCCAGTGGACCAGACCTGCTCCTTAAACTTGTGGACCACCTAGTGACTTTGAGTGTGTCTGGAGCTCTTTCAATCCACTGCAAGAATAACTTTACCAGGACAATATTCAAGAATAGATAGATCCATGACATGAGTTTCAGTCTGACCCTTGACTGGACCAATTACTAACCATGTGGACTACATATTTTCACCTTTTGAAAGATCTGTACTCACTGAATCTCAGGACACCCTGTTGTTTGTTATTAGATGAAGAGCTCTGAATATTTGTAATAATATGTGCTGTGTTGCTTTGCATTGTATATATTTTTTCTTCTAAAATAAAATAAATTATTTATGAAAAGTTATACTGGATGAAGAGCATTTAAGGGTTCACCTGCTCTAGATCCTTATTCTTAACCTGAAATCTCAGTCCTGAGGTTGTGATGTTGTGTCTACTTCTGAACAAATTCTCATCTTGTAATCAAGTAGAATGGGAATTATGAATAAGAGCAGATGAACTCTTAAAACAATTTTTTAAGTCCTCATTTCATGCAAAAGTCCCTAGCAAGTGGATTCCTCTCTTTTTAGCATCGTCTGAAGGTCTCTGAGGTTCTTCTTGTTTCCCCCCCCATTCAACTGACAACTAACTAACTAACTCCATGAGTAGTCCCAGTCTGCATGGGCAATTGCAGCTACACCATGCTCAGAAGAGTGGTGAAGTCTGGCCTGGTTGGGAGATAAAGTACAAAATATCTGTGGTAGGTTGGTGGCTGCCAACCACGGAGATTGTTCAGGCACCTGTCCCTTTTGCTTGCATGACTAACCGGCTGGTGAGGGGGGTTGTATTTTATGTGGAAATCCAGTCCTAGTCTACACTGTGTTTGGCAAACTGGTCCATGGTGTATAAGTAGTTCTATTTGTAAATAAAATGTTTTAAATATATTTCTTACAACATGGAGACTGTGAATTCAACCCTTGCAAATGGAGGATATTGCAGGGAAGGGGATACCTTGTTGTCACTGTCATGTTGCAGCTGGACTTCCCTGTATGGCTGTGGTAAGAGAGCAGCATGTGTGTAGCTATATACAGCCTGTTTGGGACGAGCCCACACCAATTTTCCTCTTTGTTTCCTTGCCTTTTTGGTCCACTTAGATCAGCCTTTTAGTACCGTGTTGACAAGTGATTCGAATTCCTGCCTGCTTTCATTTTTAGCCCTACGTGACTGAAAGCAATGAAAAAGGGAGATTTTCTCCCTAAAATAAGAATAAAAGTTGTCTCATGGCTGGTGAGGCCAAGTATTTTGAAGCAGGGAGGCCACACAGCACATGGGTGCACATACCTCCTCTGTGGCAGAGCACACAAAACCCAGCACCAAGGGTCACGTGCAGCCTGGATCCTTATCACAAGTGTTGTTTCCCCACAGGTCTTAGCTGTGCCTTTTGTTCCTCTGCGGAGCTGAGCCCAGTGAAATTACCACTTGGCTGCAGTAAGTGAGCCAGGCAGCTCTGGACTGGAGCTGGAGAACAGCTGTTTTGCAGCCCTTTGGCACAAAAGTGGGTGGGAGGTTTTTTTGTCACCAAACAAGCTGGTTTGCTCACTCAATTCCGTTTAAAATTGGTTTCTCTCTTATGCTGCTTCTAATCCTTCAGCACTGGATGCACAAGAGTGTACAATGTCCTGTAAGTGATGCTTAAAAATGGGCATTAAAGTTCCTACGTTATCTAGGCAGTTTTTGGAAAGTTCTGTTGTTGTCTTTACTATGCGCGAGGTGACTTTTGAATAAAGCTGCTGATTTTATACTAGGTGAGCATCTGATTCAGGAGCTTTGTCTTCTGGTTCATCTTTGCAGAGGTGGAAGACCCCACAGTAGTGTTTTTCCCCTCTCTGAGGAGTCCCCTTGCCTTTGGCTGGTGGCTTCGCATTCAAGAGGATTTGATATTCAAAAAAAAAATTAGACTGGATCCCCTGGTGAGCAGCTAATGGATTGAAACCAGAAACTCTTTTTTCTTCTTTCTCTCTTGTAAATCAATGAGGCACTCCTCAAGGATATTGAGTTAAGGGGATACTATACAGAGGGGAAAAAAGACTGTAGTGAGTAGGCGTTTTTTTAATTAGACTGATGGGGATGTGTGTGAAATGCCAAGACATACATGCCTTCCTCAAGGTTTCAGGCTATTTTATTTTTTGGCATAACACGCAAGAATATCAGAAATTACACATCTGTGAAGTACATGGTACTGGATTTTTAAAAGAGCTCAGATACCTGAAAAACAAAGCTGAATTTTCAAAAAGTGCCAGCAGAGCAGCGCTCAGCAGGGGGAAGATGGATGTTGACTCTTTTAAAAATCAGGTCCTATACTCTGTTGGTTTTTGGGTTTGTTGGGGGTTTTTGGTTTGGTTTTTTTTTTTCTTTTTTATCTTTGTTGTGAACTTCTAACTGTCCTGTGTACATAAAATAAATTGCACGTAACAATAGCATTACTTCATTTTCCTTCATTATTAAGATGGCTTGCTGAACTAGTTTCACAATTCAGTAGAGGAAATAATGAAACCATGTCCTCCTGAGAAGATAGACACCTTTTACAGGTGCTGCAGCCTTTTCTCTGTCCTGTAAAGAGCACTGCTAATGTGTCTCATTGATCTCCTTTGCTCTGTGCCCCTTACATTGTGATTTCCTTTTGCATCATTGAGATGCATTGCTGAAAAAGGGTACAATAATGAAAATATGTGTTTAGCCTGAAGCAAAAAAATCTGGTATTTTCCAAATCAAAAGGCTGAAAACATGACAGTCCTTGGAGAACAACAGATTTTTTTGTCTTCAACTAGTTTATGTGTTAATGTATTAGCCTTCACTCAGGATTGCTTTTTATTCAAAGCAATGTTTGTCTGTGAATTTTTGGACATGGGTGGTTGGTTGTACTTGCACAGGAGTTTCTGTCTACAATGTGAATCTGCTGGGAGAGGTACACCTCCAGGGGTAGCTCATGTGTTGCATGAAAATGTTTTGGTGGCCATTGCACGTGTACACCTGCAGTCCGTAACACAGCCATGCTATGAACTGTAGGCCACGTTTGCAATATATCTCAGGTGATGATTGGGCTCCTAGATGTTGCTGGTGATCCCCAGCCTTTGCATGAATGAACCAGCATGGTTTCCAAAAAACAGGTGTGTTTTCAAGGAGGTCACGTCTCACTGGCTTTTGGTGGAGAGTTTTCTCCTAAAAGACTTGCTCACAGGGTGTCAGCTGTCTAGGATTCATGAACATATTGGCAGGACTGTAAGGCCTGACTTTGACACATCTTTTTATTCACTCCAGTCTGGAGGTAGAAAGTGGGAGGCTGATATTTCTCTTTTGGAAGTCTTCAGACAAAACACCACATGCCCTATAAGTCAAACTGCTTTTCTAACAGTTTCTATGTCTTGGGCTGGAAACACATATGCAACTATCTTGGTGTTTCTTTTGAGCTATTATTCCTACAATTTCTTTGTTAATACTTTTCCATCTAGTAGAATATACTATTATACTCTGCCATAACCAATGGCCTTACCTGGCTTTAGATGTGTCATTGAATCTGATCACCCAAGGTCCTGCTGTAGTATATCTAGCAGATGACTTGTCCCACTCCTGTCTTTGGATGGAACAATTTGTCCCCTGGAGGTGTCTCTTTCATGCCATTCACGTGAATCTTGGTGATTGCCTTCAACTATGCACCTAAATTTTCGAGGGCTGAGTTTGTGAGAAGAGAAACTTTTCTCCTGATCCTGCATTTTACAGAAACTGTCTTATTTTACAGCTTTCCTGTAGTGGCAGCCCAGTATGCAGACTCAACACAAATGCCTTTGGCTTACAGAATTCACTCCCCCCAAAAAATGAAATGTGGGCTTATGGGAAGTTTTGCAAAGACCCAGAGGGGAACTGCTTTGCCAGTTCCTGTTGACTTTAGGGGGTCATCAGGCTGGTGGCCATGCTTGAGGCTTTTGCCATTTGTGTTTCTGTGGCTTGGCCTCATCTGAAGAGAAAGGAAGCATGGATTGACCTCACTCCTTACTGCTCGTATCCGAGTTCAAATACCAGCCTCTCCCACAAGAAGAGGAAACTGCAACACAGGCTTTCTTATATGGCTTTTCTCTTGGAAATAGGACTTTTCATACCTAGCAGAATCCTTGACCAAGATGGTGCTGACACTTTGCTGTCCAGCCTTTCTCCTTGGCCAGCGGGGTGATCTCATTCAAATCACATCACCTCTCTGAGATGCTGTCAGCCATAAAAACAATTTTTTAATTTTTTACAAATGGGGAAAATAAAATTTGCCAACTAAACTTGGCTTCAGGAGCTGTCGATGGTAACAGGTAGGCGCTGGCAGCAGCATCAGCGCATGCAGAGCATGGTGTGCATGGCAGCGTGTGCCTAAGAGGTCTATGGAACCAACGTCTGCTTTCTCCCACAGGGATTTGAGACGCCTGGGAGTGACACTTGTTGGTCACCAGAAGAAGATAATGAACAGCCTTCAAGAGATGAAGGTCCAGTTGGTGAATGGAATGGTGCCATTGTAACTCGGTTTTAAAGTTGCTTCCTCAAGTGGGTCGGTCCTGCACTTTGTACAATAGCCCTGAGATTTATTTTGACTAAAAAAAGAAAAAAAAAACAAACAAGAAAAGATAAAAAGGGAAATTCAATGGTTCCTATAACCGAAGGACATTGACCTCTGGTGCAGCGTTTCTAAAGCAGTGTTTGACTAAAGTTTTCCTTTTCTTCCTATTTGTGTCCTCATTTTCATGAAGTCAGTGTAAGATGCATGGAACGTGGAAACGAATCTGCTGTACATGAGGTTAACCAGTTTCTTAAGCTTCAGTGGTGATAACAACAAGCCTCCCCACCACGCACTGTCTGTACATGGGAGGTACATATATATATATATAGCACCTTTATATACTGAACTGTAGCAGCACGTGGTAATACTTCCAAGGACTGACTTGAGCAGAGGATTTTTGTAGCCATTCATGGGCTCCCAATAGCTGCAGTTTGCTGAAGTTTAACTTCAAGTCTTACTTGTCTACAGAAGTGTATTGAAGAGCAATATTAGATTATTTCTCAATGGATATTTTGTTTTGTAAATTTAAAGAAAAAAATGCTGTTACACAGCATTAAGTTATAGAGACTAGCATATAAACATGTTGCTTGTTCCATGGCAAATACAATACAGGGTGTACATTTTTTTTCTTTCCTCTATACTACCAAGTTCTTTTTGTTTGCTCTTCGGGGAGGATAATATGTGATGAAGATGTATATACTGTACAGTTTGCTACGCATCAGGTACAAGATTGGGGCTCTTTCCTTGGTTTATTCCTTTTTTTTTCACCTCTTTCACTTTGTTTTGTCTCCCTTTTGTGTTACCCCTATATTTTGTATTTTTGCTGCTGTTTGGTTTGAGCAACATATAACGCCTTCAGGAGTTTTGCTTGCATTTATGAGGGAGAAGGAGTCTGCTTAAATAAAAGATGTTGCCCCCCTCTTCCTTCTCACCGTGGGCTGGGGACATCCAGGAGAAAATTAGAACATCTAGTTCTTGGTGGCCTCCAACAACAACATGGGCATTGATTTTCCCATGTCCTGGCCAAGGACAGTGTGGGATTGCCTCTGCATCAGCATTTTAGCCCAATAGCTGTCACCCAGTGCAGCCATCGCCTCGCCTCTGCCCATGGAGCCTAGGAGAAAAAGCATGAGGTGGTTTTAGCTGGAAGGAAGGAATTTTGCTGTTCCTCTTCTCATTATGGAGGTTATGTCCTGGAGTGCAGTGTGGAAAGGAGCCTGCATGCTCCAGCAAGGAGATTTTGTAGTATTTCTTCCACAGTGGAGGTGGCGGTGGGATTATTTTTGGAACTGTGCTGTCCCAGGTTATCTCTCTGTGCATTTTCAGTTTGGTTATGGACCTGGCCAGTTCAGGGCAGAGCACAGAGGGGAGAGAAGGGCAGAGCAGCCCAACATGGTTACAGCGGTGGCATCCTGAGGGTGAGGAGATCCCATTTATCTGGGACTAGCACAGCTCACGTCAGCACTCAGATCAGTGTAGCTGGGGTTCAGTGCATCTGTTAAACCCCATGGCTGCTATTCTCAGAGGGACCTGAGAGCAACACAATCCCCTAGGAATCACACCAAGAAACAGTTTCAGGCTATCCTTCTTCTTATAGTGTAGATAGGATTAATTAGCACACCATTTGGTTTTCATAGGTTGGGCTTTTATTTTGTGAAGACTTTGATAAAGATAAAAGTTCTAAAGCGGCTCAATGGATGGGAATTTTTTTACTGTTTCTGTAGAAGTATTGCTTCCTTAGAGGTTGGGTAACATCTTGTGGCATCCTTCCTTGGCCATAACATCAACGTGCTGAGTTGCTGTAGCTCCCTTTGTCCCCAGTGCTGCAGAGCCGAGTCCAGGGTGCTCATACAGTGCCAAAAGGAGGCCTGTGTCCTTCAAGTCTTGCAGAAGCAGCAATTACAAGGTACCTTCAGTTATTTCAAAGTCTTTCTTCCATTTCCCCCAAGCTTTTGGATAAGATTTGATACAAATAGGGGGTTTTAAAGAAAAAAGAAATGCCTGGGAGAAGAGGGCTAAGCATTTTTTTCTTAGCAGCAGGGCTTTGCTTGCTTTCAGCAGGGCTTATTTAGGCAATACTTGCCTGTTCTGAAGTTGCCTCCTCCTCCTCTGCAAGTTACTGCCAAGTTTCTCAGCAGTTGGGGAAATAGAAGGGAGAGAAGCCACAGCAAGGTCTAGCAAATCTTGATGTTGTGATTTCTCATCCTATTGTTTTGTTTTGGCAGCCACCAGACCACAAAAGAGGAAAGGGGTATCAAGACATAATGATTTTGGCACAGAAAAGAGATTTGTCATATAATAAATAAGATTATTAGAGCTGTCAGCAGAACAGTCTTGGGATTATTTGTGCCTCCCTGTCTGCAACACTTGGAAAATAACCTGTAGGAAGACAGAAACGACTCATTTCATCAGGAGGAATTGTTTATTTGCCTGCATCCATTGGCAGCACCAAGATGCTATTTGCAAATATGCAACACTTTCTGCCCATCATCTCCACTCATTCCTTGTCTGTTGGCTCTGTAGGAGGAGTTTGGTTTGGTCTTTTTACGGGGCTTTTAACAGCAAAGTCCCCTTTTCGTCATTTATAAGGCTGGGATGCATACCAGATGCTGGAATAACCTTCAAAATGATGACCCGGTGCAAAGCAAAACTGTTCTTAAGCCAGACTGCATTTGTAAATAGGATGCCTCTTCTCACTTCCTCCAATAAATAAATAAATAACCCTTTCTATTTATTTCAATAACTGTTTATGCTACAGATCTCCATATAATAGATTTTGTCTTGGAGCTAAAAGTGAAACAAAATTGTGTTTTAATGAATAGTGTCAAAAAGTTACAGCTTCTGTGTCCATGAGCAAATTCCAGAGACAGTGGAGGTTTTCAGTTCCCATCCAAGAAGTGCAAGTACTCCATATGTTGGGCACAATCATGGATATTGGGGTGCGGCAGCACAAGATGACAGTAACATTTTGCTGGTTATGCTCTTGGAAAGGACTGTAGGAGGATTTCCTCCCTATGGTAAGTCCAAGCTTTTCCAGCTACTGCTGCGGCTGAGCCAACAATTCCTTTTTTTCCCAGTGTATTTTGCTGATAATTGCGAGAATGGTATTTTAAAGGATCCAAGAGATAAAAAAGCTCTTTTTGATACAGTTTTTCATTTTGGGAGAAGGAAGTGTCCCCAGGAATGGTTTGTGATGGCTGATGCCCTTTCATTGTGTAGCTACCACTTGCGAAAACTACCTGAGCATTAAAAAGGAAGACTGATTTAAAAGGGAAAAAAATCACTTTAAAACTTTATTTATTCCTCGTGTATGTTAATGGCAAGAAGAACTAAAAATGAAGGTAAAAGGTTTTTTTATCTATTCAGTGTTGAATATAATGTAGAAGGTCCCAGTGGTCAAGAAATTGTGACCCCTTGGGGCTGCTGTTGACTTGAAATTAGTTGTTAAAGCGTATGTAAAATACATCATTAGCAGTCTTAAGATTAACACTTAGTTTCCAATCCTTTATCCTAATTCCTTAGGGCAGGTAAGGCAGGAGCTGCTGCATCCAGCACTGCCAGAGCCACAGCATCTGTCTCAGCTCCTTGCATCAATGTTTTAACTCACAGGAGACTGTAGCATTGCTGTATTTATTCCTCCCCCCTTCTCCCTCCTTGGATGCTCTCTGTGCATTTTGTTTGTGTACATGTTTTGGGGTTTTTTTGTAGTGTAAGATACAAAATTTTCTATTTTTTCATAAAAATAAAAACCTTTGACTAACAGCAACATCCAGTTGTGGATCACACGCATGCGTACCCCCTCAGCTTTCCACAAAGCATCAGAAAATAAAGGAAAGGAAGTAAATTCTCTTTATTTTTTTCTCTCCTAAACACAGACTTGGTGCTAATCTTGTGGTCCCTGAGAGAAGGAGGGATCTTTGGGATAAGGGAGATGTGTAGACCCGCACAAACACATCCTGCCTTCTTACAGGCTGTCATCTCTTTCTTCTGTTTTTTGGGGAAAATACGTTTTTAATGTCTGGTTTGTGCAAAAAAGGACCTGTCAAACCAACCAAACCAACCTTTGGCCACACATCCCTCAGAAATACCAATTTTTTTATAATTTTTTTTTTTAACTAATGAAGTCTGATTTTCTCTGAAATTTTTTTGGGGGTGGGAACCCTAGCAGACCCATGGCCAGATAGAGCACCCCCTGCCACATCCCCTGCCCCATGGATTTGGGGGCAGCCACATGCTGCAAAGGCTCATGAACCAGCCTTAAAGAGAGGTGGGAAAGGCTGAGGGGCAAGGGGGAAAAGATTGGTCTGGGAAAGGTCTAACAGAGGCAGTGGTGGGCAGCCACCACCTTCTTATTCCCTGCAAGAAGACAAAGGGAAGCCTTATAGATGAGGATACTGTTTCTCCTGACATAGTGGGAAGCCATGGCAGATAGGGGGTGGTGGTACACTCATACCGTGCCCAGGAAAGGCATGGTAGGCTGGGACAGCAAAGGAATGCCTCCTTATACATTAAAGAGAGCACAAGGTCAACTGGGTTAGCAAATTGAGGTTGTCAGCAACTTCGATAAAATCTCTGTGGATTGACATGCCGGTCCCCATTCAGTGTTTTCTTATTCAGCCTGAGGTTGTCTGCTGCTAGACCACAATGGTGGCAGATGCTGGAAGGAATCAGAGGAACTCTGAGGACAGGGGAAAAACAGTGTTAACTTGTCCCGTGTAGGCAGCATCCTTGATAGCTTCATGGAGGCAGAGAGCCTCCTAAGGGGAAAATACAAAAATGGGGAAGCTTCTTTAAAGAAGCTGAAAGACAAATAGCTTTGCAGGTGATAGAGGGGCATCTGACAGGTGAGGCTGAGCTCATGGGGAAAAAGGGAAGGTTCGCCACCTCTAGAAGCTTCCATGTAAAAAAGTGAAAGGCAGCGAGTGAAATCTTGAGGAACAAGGGTATTATACAAGGTTTCCCTGATTTCAGCTGCCACAGAAATAGGAACACTGCCCTCATGAAGACACATCCATGACAGCAGCTGTCTCCTGTTCATGTTCCTCAGCCAACAGGAGGCAGAAAAGATTAGGATGCAAATGGACAGCCCTTGTTATTACTACCATTAAAGATGAGAGCTGGCTGCGAATTCCTTCCACAATGCTCCATTTTAAGTGACAACTAAGGAATTAGGTAATTTCCTTAGGCGTGGGTGCTCTAGTTGGTTTGGGACCAGCTCTTACACAAATCTCAGATCAATGTTTACCTCTTATTTTCCACCACTAGGCTCAGTGTGAGAAGAGGCACTTATAATCTGTGGGCACCAGGTAAGGTGCTTTATCTGAAAAAATGGTCCTCAAGCATGTGCCTGACTTACTTTTTGCATGGTTTTCTGCACAGCCTCTCTCTGGTCCCTGCAATAAATGAACAGCTGCCCAACTCCTGAGAATGCTTAACAATCTGTGAACAGGTAAAATTATTCTCTGCCTCACTCTTATTGTCAGTAAAGCTGAAACAAACTGCAAAGCAAGATGGCCCCAGTGCTGGCAACATTGCAGGGCAGCAAAACAGCAACTCTGTCTTATTTTTCCTATCCAATAACCTGAAAATGGGGTGCAGGGGGCTCTGAACCTCCCCCTTGTCTTCCAGCCTGGAAGGTGTTCAAGCCTTCTGATTAATGTCAGAAGCCCCAGAGAATGCTGAGGCCCAGGGCAGGAGCAGCAGGGAGGCTGCTCCCCATCACCCCATGAAGCCAAGCTGCCATGCAGAAAGCAATGCAAGATTTATGAAGCCATGAGGAGAAAGAGCAAGGGACTCTTCATGTATTTTTCATGGGCTGAACTGCATAAATAGCATGCAATGCATAAACTGTGACTGGATACTTATACACACACACACACATACACACACACACACACACAAAAAAGGACCAGCAAGCGGAAGAAGAGATGAAAGAATGAGATAGATTTATTCAAGTGAACGGAGCCTGTTGAAAGTCACCCTCAAGTGCAGTAAGAGGCAGCCAAAACAGCACAACCTGATCCTGGGGTGATTCATCTTTGCTGACATGAGGAGGAAGACAGATCCCAAGGACTGGAGAAGGGCACACATCATACCTGCTTGGTAAAATAGATGAGTGGGAGGAGATAAACCACCTTATCCGCATTGCCCTGGTTGTGGTATGGGACTTAGGGAGATGCTAGGACAAACTATGGCACTAATGGACAGGTTAGTGTGAAAAGTGCATAACACTGAGGCATGCAAAAACAGCTCACAATAGGAAAAAGAGAGCTGCATTGGAAAACCCAGTGCAGGGATGGGTGCTGCAAAGGTGGTGTTCCCAAAGGTGGCAGTTCTTCCAGCAGGTGCACATGTGTTTCCAAGCGAGAAATTTTAATAATGCATCCACTGCCAGAGCTCAAACCTCATGTACTTGAAGAGAGGGATGAAGGTGATCCCAGGCTCAGATCAGATAGGAAATGGCAGCTGGGATCAGGTAGGAAATGGGAGCCAGACCAGCATGGCCAGCAAAAGGCTTTGCTCATTCTGCAGCCCTAAGAGCAGTCCAGGGCATGCTTATAATTACTGCAGACCATCACACAATCTCTGGGGAAAAAAAGCCTCAGAGAAACAGGGATGAAGAGTGTGATGCTCACTGAATGTACCCATTGCCTCTATAATACAACTTACAGTTGGAGCATTTGGTGCAATTCCTTTGGGACCCACTGGACATTGGTAGCTGCAGGCCCCTGTGTTACAGTGACCTGTGACAGCTCATTTCCTCCCAGAAAGACCTATGAGCTAGCCATGGAGGAGAACAAGATGCCCATGCAGGTGATTTTCTTACCCCATCATTTCCTCACTTCTAGCCAGGGCCAGCTCAGCTATTCATGGCATCAGCTATAGTAATATTCAGCAAAGTATAATAAAAGGAAGAAGATACTTTCTTACACTGGCATGCTTAACCTATTAGCAGATCTAACCTGGGGTGTTTTTGTCTGCTTCTCCATACATGGTCAGCAGATGCATTTGTGCTAGTGAAGATGACTTATTTCTCCCACAGCTTATTTTTTTTTAACTACAAAACCAAAAGAAATATCTTCCAAGCTGAAACAAAAAGAAAAAAAAAAAAAAAAACAGCAAAACTGTGAGATAGGCTGCCTGCTGTTTTCTTCATTTGCTCCCAATAAAGGCCATATTTATTACAAGAAAATTGAAATCCTGTCGATTTCTCTTCTGAGGCACTGTGTTTCAAGCTTGACATTTAAACATGAAACTCTGGGCACTAAAGTTTAATCATTTACTCCTCTAGAAATACAGTATGTGGAGCCACTGAGCAAAAGGGCATGCAAGGTAAAAATATTTCATTGGTGAGGAAAAAAAAAAAAGATGATATGAAAATGATATATTCATTTTAAAAAAGAAGACAGGGAGCAGCCTCTCACATCCAGTGGACAAAATGCTGTCAAAGTGGCATCCCATGGTCACTTTCCATGAGACGTGTAGGAGCTCAGGACTTGCTCAGGGCTTGCCAATATCTTTCAAATGGGATAAGATTCATGGCACAGACATTGTAGGAGAAGGGGTAAAGAGTCATATACATAGAGATGGATATAGATCAATAGACATGTATGGATAGATATATAAAGATGTGTGGATATTTATGCATGCACGTGCAGAAGCACTGGGTGATAAACTCAATTTTAATTAAGACAAGAATTAGTGCATGAGTGATAAATGGTGAATGGCAGCAAATAGCTCAGGAGTAACACTGGATAGGGCTGAAAAGGGGTGGTTTGGGCCAGCCAGGTAGATAGATGGAGATCATCAATCAAGGTTTGGCACTGGGAAGGATTTGGCCTCCATTAATGTTCCCATCCCAGCAGGAATTAATAACTCGGGAGGGAAGGGAGGGAGGCAGTGGCTGCAGAAAGGATGGCTGTTCTCACTACGGTTAAAATCCCACCAAGTTGCATCTCACTGGGCAATCACCAGCCATCAAAGCAGGGAAGGGAGGGTTGAATGGGATGAATAAAGTGGCTGGGAACATGTGTTTAGCAAGAAATTAGGAGAAGTTAAGAGGAGGAGAGCCACAGGCATGGCTTTCATCCTGGCTTGGCCATGGCTTTTGGGCTTGAAAGTCACTCACAAACCTAAAGGTCGACCAACTGTGTCCAGGTGGGAAAGGAATATGTTTATTTGGCTTGGAAACAATGGCTCTTTTGAGGGGTTTAGTGTTTTGCAGTGGAAAAACAGGCTTTCACAGCCAGGGCTTGTGAGCAACTGTGTGTGCACTGCACCTTGCACAGGGACTGGTTCACTCAGCACCTGCCAAAACCTGGTTTGGGTGACTTTAGGTCCTGAACATGCCCAGGTGGGTCCTTACCTTGGCCCAACAAGGGAAAAGGGAAGTGTAAGTGGTGCCTTCATGCCTTTGAAACCTAGAATTTGGAGAAGAGGGCTGTACAGCCAAAATCGCAAGTCTTTTTGCAGAAGCAACCACATACTCCAGCAGAAACCACTAAAATAAAATTAATAAAATAATTGTGAATCTTCTCTATGGGGAAAGGCTGTTGGCTCTGGCAGTGGCAAAGTTAGCATGTCCCTCGGGGTGGCAGTGCTAGGGGTGCAGCATCCCAAATAACGTAAATTATTGCTTCAGGGCACAGAAATCAGCTCTGTGACAACTTCATCCCTCTCCCGTCCCTAAGAGCTGTGCTTCACTGCACTACCCTCCCATTCTATGCAGCGGCAGGATGGGCACAGAATCCTTGGCCCCCCACTTTGCATCCCAGGCGGGGCTCCAGCCAGGGGCAAAGCCCTCATCCACGATCCATCCCTCCCTAGCACCTCCAGACTGTGTGATTGCTCATAAGGGAAGGCAATTAGCATTCAAGTGCTGCTGTTAGCATAATCAGAAAGACAAAAGGCTGACAGCAATAGCTGCAAAGCCAGAGCCCTGGTCAGAAATGTAATGAAGAAAGAAATTATGGCAAGAGAGCGTGATCAGATCCAGACTTTGGCTGCAGACAGTATGGGGGCAGAAAAGAGCCTGGACGGCTGCTGGTTTATCATCCAGAGATCCTCATGGCTGTAGCCGATAAGCAGCTGATAAGCAGCCCAGCCTGTTCAGCAACTGAAGTACACCTGGACGGAGTGGCTGAGACCCCCGGGTACCACACAGGGATACTGTGAATCCCCCTGGCACTCCATCCTAGTCCTTTAAAGGCAGAGTTTGCCCTTCAAAAAAATCAGCTTATTGCAAGGTGCCTCTATCACCACCAGGGTTTGTGATAGAGGGGATTTATGGGCCCAAGGTTTCGGAAGTTGCTGGTTGGGAACATGTACTCCTCAATACTGCTGAAAAGGGGAGAGGGGAAAAACAAAACAAACAAACAAAAACAAAAATACCCCCAGACCATAAAATCTGGTCACTGGAAGCAGATTTGGGTGTAAAAATAAGACTAGAATAAAACAGCTATTTATCCTGGTGAGTCCTCCATCTCTGTAAATCTGGAAAGCCCAAGCACAGATGAATTTTGGGACGGGAAGGACCAGGTTGTGGCCCATTCCATGCAGTGATAGTGCTGCAGCGGGAGACTGTGGAACATGTCATGGCTCCCTTTGCAACTGGCCTCCCCTCCAGCTAAAAAAACCCAAAACAAACAAANGCAAAGAGACAAGAAAGGGAAAAGGCACATCTTCTTAGAAAAAAACTGACAGGAAGCTGAGCAGCAGCTGAAATGCCTCCATCAACAAACTGGTCCCCAAAGAAGGCAGGGCATGGTTATCCCAGGATGAGCTCTTTTTTCAATATTATTTACCTATTCAAGGGGAAAAAGCATCTTATTGTCTAAAAGAAAGACGAAAAGAAAGGTCTCTGAGCTCCAGGTTATTTTTTACAATCAGAACCATCCCACTGATGAAGCGGTGAGTTCGTATTGGCTGATAAATCAGGAGTCAAATCAAAAGTGGGGGGTTTTCTTGGTTCCCCAGCCCTTTGATTTGATTTGATTGGAATTAGCCTCATTTGAAACTGACCCTTAGCAAAGCCCTTCTATATTCCCCAGAAGGTTTACCATAGGGCACTGCAAATTTCCCAGCTTTGAGATGAGACAGAGTAGAGGGAGGTTATAAAAATATATAACAACATATTTTTGTTAAATTATAAAACGTATGTATAATAAAAATAGAAAAATATATTTTTAATATATTATGTATATAAAAGCCTTTATCAAATCAAAAGTTAATGCCCTAGAAATATGATCCCATGCTTCCCCCAAAAAACAGAAAGCAAAAGAATCTCTCCAGATGGGCCAGACGGAGGACTTGTATTTCTATGTGCAGAAAGGGAACTGAACTTGTGCTAATAAGCAGGTACTCAATACGCCTTGATAAGTGACTGTATTCAGTCTATAGAGAGCAAAGCATTTTCTGCGCTGAGAATGGGAGATGATTCCCCTCCTGTGAATTTGCCTAAGTACAGAATAAATATCTATTTTCTTTCTGCTTTCCCCCTTTTTCTAAAGCCCAGCTGTCTGTTAATGCATATAATGATGGTCCCTCCAGGGACCAAGCCTGAATTCCCATTCATATGCAAAAATCATAAGTGAGAAACTTTAGATTTGGCCCAAAATAACATTGTGCATTTCTCCCAGTGAAGGAAATTCCAGCTTGCCATATTTTTTCTGCTCAGTGCATGCCAGATGTCTTTTAAAAAAAGGGGGGCAGTTAATCCTTTGAATGGAGCCAAAGCTGGCAACAAGAGAATGATGCTTCTGGCACATCCATAATGTGACTTCTCCACACAGGAGCATGGAGCAAGGGAAAGTTGGGGTGGGGGGAGAACCATCTTGCTCATACGGCCATGGCTTGTGTTGAACAACAAACCTCTCATGAGTGTGTTGAGTTGACCCTGTGGAAGGCAACAGCCATATCACAACAGGATGCACTTAGGGAGCCCTTCAGATATTCTTATGGATATTTGCCTTTTCCAAGCAGTGTGTGCAAAGGGAATGAGTTGATGCCATGTGATCCAGACTTGGAGAATATAATCTGACCATCAGGGAATATTAAGGTATCTTTAAAAAGCGCAGCAGCAGCTCCCCTCCCCTAGCATCGCAAGGCAAGTGGTGCCCTGCACATGCTGGCCAGGTGATAGCTGGCACCTTAAAGACAGCAGGAGAGAAGGGTGAAAATAATG
The DNA here is from genome assembly GCA_013396735.1 of Grallaria varia. Taxonomy (NCBI): domain Eukaryota; kingdom Metazoa; phylum Chordata; class Aves; order Passeriformes; family Formicariidae; genus Grallaria; species Grallaria varia. Next base: position 31,738 of record VWZG01011477.1, read on the forward strand.
CCTGAACATGACATCAAAGGAGCTGAGGCAACTGGGAAAATCAGGTATGTGTGCAAAACCAGCTTCTAATTACTCTTTTTCAGGTGGACTGCTCAGTGCTTGCACACCAGTAAGCACTGGCTCTCTGAAGCCCTGCCTCAAACTGCCCTACAAGAGCCTGCAAAATGTTCATACTATGGAGAGCAGAGGCTTAGGAAGCTCCTTTTAGGTTTCATCAAACCATTTTCCTTTTAGTGGAGGGATCTGGCAGGATAAGAGCGACTGCACTGAACAGAAAGAGGAGGGTGAAGTTTTGTGGTGAAGTTTTGCTAGAAGCCAAGCATTACAGCAGGTGCTGGGGCTCATCCCTGGGTCGTGGGGATGGGAAATGATCTCATTTTGGAGAGAAATAGCTATAAACAGCTGAACTGTTACTGGAAAACACAAACATCAGGTCATTCCTCCTTTGGGAGGCTCAGGCATCATCACTGCAGCGTTATTTTGGGGGCTGGATACCTGGCTTGGGACCATGTGCTTTGGAGAGAGGAAGTGATTTAGGAAGAAGGCAGTCAAATACATGGGTTTTTCTCTTTACCCAAGAAAAAGAAATGGTCAGGAGAGTATTTCTTAACCACTGTCTGAAGATGAATCAGGGCATCACAGGGGTGAGGCGGTGGTGGTCTGTTAAGAGACTGAGGGATTTGGCTGACAGGGGTTCTTATGCTGAGCCTCACCGCTGCTGCAGGTGCATTTTCAGCCATAAGATGTACTAACAGTCCCGGTGGAAACATTCAGCTTCGGTAAAACCAGAGAGAAATCTATTATCCATGTGAATGCAATGTCAATGTTTACAGAGAGAGGTCAAAGAAGAGCGCTCTGGTCAGGAAAAGACAGCTCTAGAGAAGGAGGAGCCATTAGCAGCATTTGCATTTGTGCTGGAGCAATCCCTGCAAGGCTGAGGAATATTTAGGAGGCTTTGTGATTTCAAGTCCTATTGAGTCCATCTTCTTGTACCATTGCATAGTCTACTACAGCAATTTTGGGCACATCTGCATGGCCCAGGAGCAATGCTGGATGTTTCCTCCTCCTTGGGAGATACCAGCATGGATGTGGGTGGTCATCCAGTCATAGTGGCTGCAGGTGGCTTTCCTTACCTGCCATTAGTAGGAACTTTTACAGAGAGGCAAAGACAAGAGGAACAGAGAAATGGGATGAAGCAAATCCATCAGGTAGTGCCAGCTCAGTACCTGCTGCTGAAAACCCAGCACCTGGAAGCTAATGCTAGAGCATGCCTTGTGCAGAGGTTTCACGGCAGCAGAGTGGACAGGAGCCAGAAACCCAAGAGTGTCTTGCAGGACTGCCTTTTGACTTTGCACAGCACCATGAGACATCAGCCCCATGTAGCCAGGCAGGAGCCATGGTCTACCCACCCCAGCTGAGAAGGTCCAAGCTATAAAAACATTGTTTAATTTACCTGCCAGGTATCAAGGGAAGAAATTACCAAATTCTCATTTTCCTGTCAGAGTGGAGACAGCATTATGGGTTTAGATAAAGGATTTCAGAATACTTTTCTGCAAACTTTTTTGCTTAGGGTGGAAAGAGTTCAAAATATGTTTCATTCCCATTGCTTAGTGTTATTAGCAATTATTATTGGTAGCACAGGTGTTCCCAGGCCCTCTTAAATGAAGACCAGAGAGGCTTTGTGAGAGCATGGATGGTTCCCACCTGGGAGAGACAGGCAGCAGACGCACAGGTAAGAGCACAGCCTCAAAAACAGCTTTTTGCCAGCATATCCAGTTGCTGCCCACAGATATTGCCCGTGGGAATGACAGGATCCCCAGGCAATGCTTCCAGGTGTGAGAGGGCAGGGGAAGATCACCACCCCACAGAGCAGGCATGTGGCTGCTGGGGAAATTGGGCGTTAACCCACAAAAACATTTGTTCACTAGGGAAGGAAGCTTGAGACACCCCAGAAAAGACAGAAAACTCCCATACATTTGCCAAGTGGAAGAAATGCCTCTTGCCAAATACTTGAGTTCCTTCCTCCATCCTTGGGCTGACTTTTTGGCTGTAACTCTATTTATGCGCAATGAAAACATCAGGGACTGATGGTCTGTGAGGATGTGGGATGTGCCAAGCTGAGATCTTTCACTGATATTAACATGTGCGTGGCCAAATGGATGGAAAACCACCAGATGAGAGAAAGATATAAATGAGCAGCAGAAAGCCCTTTCTGCTTGCCTGTGCACTGGTTGCTTTGTCCACATTGGACTCGGCCCAAAGGCAGGACATTTGGGGAGCTGAAGAGGTTGCAAGCGAGAATTCCCCTGCCACAGCACTGAGTTCAGAGGACAGGGCAGCCCTAGGGGTGCAGCGCATCCCATGTCTCTGCCCATGTGCTTGGAGTGGCAAAAAACACCTCTGTGGTGTGGAGAAAGGAATTTGGGGCTTTCCATTTCCCTTCCGATTAAAGGTTATTGCATTTGGGCAAGATATTTTGGAGCTGTTTCTCTACTGTCCATTTATCTCCTAACAGTTTAATTAATAAAACAAAAATTTAGGCAGCTTTATGCCCCTTGGTATTTAAAGCCAGGTGATACGGATTTATTCTGCATGAGATCTCATGATTTGCTCTGTCTGCAGTGTCAGACAGCTGTAATCGAGTTGATATTAATGCTGATTAGGAAAAATAACACTATGTTCCTACCACCTGAGCACCGAGCAGAGTATCACCTCGGGGCACGCACGTGTCTGTGTGCCACTGGGGTTTCCTGCAGCCAGCAGAGTATCTGTGAAAATTAAGTCCCACTAGTAGTGCCCCTCGTTCCTAGACAGTCTGCAGGCGCCTGGCCTCTCTCGCAGCCCCCGTGCCAAAAGCAGAGTTCCCTTAGGTGCCGTCATTCCCATTACCATCCCGGCATCAATCCCGCCCGTCCCGTTGCGGGGCCGTCCTCCTGCCGCCGGCCGCGCTGCCCTGCCCGGTTGTAGCCGCCAGGGGGCGATGGCCCCGCGGCGCCGCTCCCGGCCAGGGAAACCGGAGTCAACCGGGATCAGCCGCCTGCGCCCTGAGCCGGTAGCGAAACTGCGGGGACTGTGCCCGGACCCCGCGAGGGGTCCCCTCCCAGGGCCGGATTCCTGCTCCCGGCAGGACCCGCGGGTGGCCGGGGGCAGGCGCTGGCTCCGCCCGCCGGGGTGCTGCGGCTGCTGGTCGTCGGTCCGGGCTGCCGCCGCTGCCACCGCGTGGGGCGGCCGAGAGAGTTTTCAGCCACCGCCTGGCTCTCACCCACTCTTCCTGGGGAGAAATGGGAGGTTTCTGGTGTCCCGTCCCCGTTTCTCCCTCCCCTCCTGGTTGTGGATGCGCAGCACCAGGGAGCTGCTGCCGAAAGCGCTGTGAGAGAGGCGAGGAAGAGCTGCCCGTGCGCGGGAGGCGGGCAGGGTTTGGAGGGGCTGCAACTCCAAGGGCACTTTGGATCCGTGCTGTGCCCCAGGAAGCTCTGACTGCCCCACTTCTCTCCCTGTGCAGGGACAGACAGACGGGCGGAAGAGCCGCATCGACACCGGGAGCCGCTCGTGTCCTGCTGTGCTGTTCCGGGTCCAGCCCGTGGACAGCTCCAGTGTGTGGATGGCTCCAGCTCAATTTTGCCTTCTGCACATTCGCGGCTCCAATGTTTCTGCTCTGGTCTGTTCCAGGTCCAGCTTGTAGGCTGCTCCAGTTCATTTCGGCTCAGTTTGTCCACAGCTCCTCTTCAGCTCCGGTTCATTTCAGCACCAGGTCCAGTTCATTTCCAAGCATTCAAACGGTCTTGGCTTTTGACAAGGTCGTAAATCACTGTCAAAAACTTGTATAGGAATATGCGGTGTCACAGTTGGATATGAACTAATGAGTTAGTAACTATTCTGGCTGTTGTACACACCTTGAAAAAACAGTTGGGATGCAAAGGTGTTGTGGAGAATGCTTTTTACCCCCAGAGATTCTCTCAGGTGTTGAGTTCAGCCTGGTGCACACCTGCCTCCTGAGTTCTGGGGCCCAACACACCTCCTGAGGGGTCCCCACACCCTTCCCAGCCCCCAATGCACTCTCACTTCCCTACACCTGGCCCTTGGGTCTGACCCCAGAAACAGCCAACTTGACCTCTGCTCCCATAGCCCAGCCGCAGGGGCCCATTTCACACTCTTAAACAAGAGTTGGGCTCTGTTTTCCAGTCTGGGAAATGCCCAACTCATTCTCTGCTGCTGAGCCCCAAAAGAGGCCTCCAGAGCTGGGCCTCAGGCCCCACAAACATCCAGCTGAGCTCCTGGGGCTCAGTCACAACACCCTGGCCCCGGGTGTAGTGTCAGGGAGCAGTCCAGGAGCTCCAGGTGGCACTTGGGGTCCAGTGGCTGACGGAGCTCAAATCTGCCCAGGCTCACCCCGTGCAGATGTCCTGGGACCCCACGCCACCTCCTCTTCATCAGCCCCTGGAACAGCCCCCAGAAACTCTGGAGACCCATGGCACTCCTGGAGACCTAGCCTATCAGTCAAAAGTAGTGCGAAAGACTGTCTGACAGCTGGTCCCCCCTGCGAGGAGTACAACGTTTGTGGTGGTTGCAACAGGCAACAGTGCCCATGCTACAGAGCCAGGGATGCCACCAAAGCTGTGGCCCAGCAAGTGGCACTCAAAACACTGTCAAGTTAAAACCATGGGTCGATATAAGAACAGTTTAAGAACTGTAATAAAGTAAAATATATCAACAATAACAGAGGATTAGGAGCCAAGAAACACAAGTGATGCACAATATAGTTCCTCACCCCCCAGTGACCAAAGCCCAGCCAGTCCCTGAGCAACAGTTAGCACCTCCCAGCCAACTGCCCCCAGTTTATATACTGAGCATGATGTTCCATGGTGTGGAATATTCCCTTTCACCAGTTCAAGTCAGCTGTCCTGGCTGTGCTCCTTACTGGCTTCTTGTGCACCCTCTCACTGGCAGAGCATGGGAAACTGAAAAGTCCTTGATTTAGGGTAAGCACTACTGAGCAACAACTAAATCATCAGTCTGTTATCCACATTTTCCTCATACTGAATCCAAAACAAAGCACTGCACCAGCTACTAGGAAGAAAACAAAACCTGGCCAAGCTGAAACCAGGACAGATGTGTCTCAGGAGACAGACTGAAAGCTGCAAGTACAAAAACTCCCTTTAATGCATAACTAGTTTCACTAAGAATTAAGATATAAATAAGACTCATCATCCTCCACAATACTGAATAATTATTTCCCAGAAACAAGCAGAGGAATTGACATGGTTAAACCTGATGTCCGACTCCTCTGCTTGGGTACAAAGATGAACATTCCTGTTGCCAGCATCTTGGATTTGTGTTGAGGATCTCCCTTCTTCTGGTTCTCTCCACTGTGAGAGACCTTCAGAGCCAGAGGGATTTTGTCTTTATAGGCCTGCTCTGGCTTTGGGAAGGCCAAATAGAATAGAATTATAAGATCAAAGAACTGTTTGATTTGGAACGTATCTTAAAGATACCATCCTTCCCACCATGGACAGAGACAGCTTCCACTAGGCCAGGTTGTTCAAAGCCCCATCCAGCCTGGCCTTGAACACTTCAATGGATGGGGCAGTCAGCCTTAGGTCAACACATGAGTCTGAAAAAAACAGAGGTAATTTCTCTGCAATCTTCTTCTCTGGGTAAACAAAGTACATTTCCATAGGTCTTCCACAGATCATGACTCTCTCTCACATAGCAGTGCAGGTTAGAAAGATCAGCCACCTTTGAATAAGCCCTAATTGGTATTACTTCCCAGAATGAGGGTTCTCAAAGGTTAAGGTACAGTTCCCAAGGCAGTCAGTGACCTAATTCTAAACACCATTAATCTGTTTCACTCTGAAAAATAACACAGCTCAAAAAAAAAAAGAGAAAAAAAACCCCACAAAACAAAACAGATTGCTGAAGAAAACCAGTTTTCTTATTCAAGTCATGTGATTTGAGCTAAAAGGGAGGTGTACTGGACATGGTTGGATGCTGTTCAGGCAGTTCCCACATTTGCTGCCGACCCGGGCGTTATTTCCACTGGCTAAAGGCAAGAGTTGGAGCAAGGCAGGGCCAGCAACACACACTGTCCCCATCTGGGCCCCTGGAAAGGCAAGAGTATTGCCTCTGGATTCTCTAGCAAGACATACTTTAACATGAAGAGACTTGCCCCAGCCTCCCTAACTATAGCACAAGCAGGAAAAAAACCCCATATTGGTCACAGCACCAAGCTTGCCAGAGTTCAAGAAGTATTTGGATGATACTCTCAGGTACATGGTCTGTCTTTTGTGGGTCCCTTCCAACTCAGCATATTCTGTGATTCTGAGGGTAATGTTTCCCTGTATAAATCTCTTTATTCTGAGTTGTTCTGGAGAAATAAATGGAGGAGGTCAGAGAAAAGAGCAGCTTCCCAATGTACTGACATGGCTGGAACTTCCTTTTTTTGGGGGGGTTTAATGTAGAAATAAACTCTGAAAAAGAAAGATGGAGTTGAGGAAAGGGGGAATAACTGAGTTATTTTGTTTTCACTTGGATAGCCTTGCAAGTATTAATGAAAGACAGTTGTAACTTGGCAGTTACTTTGTCTAAGAACAGTGTTTTATACAATACAATCCAAAACATTAAAGCAAGTCATTAGCAAACAGTTTACCCAAGACTAAGGGGGGAAAAAAGAAAAAGAGAAAGTAAATAGGAACATGAAATATGTCTTCTAGCAAGTCCTGAAACAGGTCTTTCAGGCCACAGTGCAGATATTTCAAATGTGTCAAGAGCAGGCTGACATTTCTTTAAGTCAAAAGGAAAAACAAATGGCTATCATGGGAATCGAGCTGCAACGCTCGCCTCTTCATCACCCTGATGTACAGCAGAAGGCTGAGGCTTATTTACAGGAAGCTTGAACTGAAATTACTAACTTGTGTGTACCTTATTGACGCTTTGCTTCTCCCACAGGAGTGAGAATACCAAATTTCTCAACACCCACTGCTATGTGCATTACTGAACTGGAAGTTGAGAGAGGCCTAAACCAGACCTCCTCCTATAGCATGCTATTAAGCTGATAAATAACATTAATAGCAAGCCTAAAGAAAAAAAAAATCTTTATAGATAGTCCTCTGCCTGTTTTTACCAGACCTGGATTAATACACAGCTCCAACACTTCATCATTTATCAAGGAAGTTGTAACTGCAATGAGGTCTCCCCTCAGTCTCCTCTTCTCCAGGCTGAACAGACCAAGTGCCCTCAGCCGCTCCTCATACGGCTTCCCCTCAAGGTTCTTTACCATCCTTGTTGCCCTCCTTTGGATGCTCCCTAAGAGCTGAATATCTTTCTTATATTGTGGCACCCAAAACTGCACACAATGTTCAAGGTGAGGCTGCCCCAGTGCAGAGCAGAGCGGGGCAATCACCTCTCCTGAAGGCTGTCCTCTTAATATGCATCTTTCTTAAGAAGAAAAATATGTAAATCAAGAAAGAAGTGCAATTCTTCAGTTCTTAAAGTAGCATGCCAAATGTAACCTGGGTTGCACAACACCTGTACCTGTAATTAGTATTGCAAATTAGTTTAATTCAAGGAACAGAAGGATTGCAGTGTTCTCTATCTTTACTTTTCAGCTTGCCTCATATCGTTCCTAAGAAAAAGTGTTGGGGCTATTTCTGTAGATGCTACATGAAGAGACATGATTAGAAGGAAAGATGTATATAATAAGATAGGTACTTCATTGTGCAATATACCTTAATGAAATAATTATTATTCATAAATTTAATCAGCCTGTGAAGTAATTTGCCTCCAAGGAACCCAATTAAAATAATGGCAATGAAAAAGACTCCCTGGTGCCTATGTTCAGCACCTCTGACAATCTGGCCACCTCAGCTAAGGACAACAGTACCAAGCTGTGAAATGAGCCCCGAGATAGCTTTTAATGCAATCATTTGGTTTAGGTACTCAGCACATGAAGCTGGTTGTGCTGTGGTTCTTTCAAGGGAAGAAAAATATCCTTCCCAGGGGATCGAGAGCTTCTGTCCTGTTGTTGAACTCAATAACAACTTTGTAAAGATGGAGAGACAACAGCAGTGAGTTCTGCTCGAAGGGGAACAGGGTCACAGTGAAGGGGTCTAAGAACCAGCTGTTACTTTGAGCTTGGACATCACTTCTTACTCTCATTTCTCACATTGCACAGAGTGTAGAAAGATTTACACCTCAACAGGACTTTAGGGGATCTCAGTCATCTCCAAGAAGCGTTTCTTACTGAATGTTTCTAAACTCTTGCTCATTTGCATGTCTCCCCAGCCTGGGATATCCCAAGAGAAATGACTAGTTTACATTTATCAGACATCAGGGTGTCCCAAGGACTGATCTAGAAGAGGCAGCCTTTACATGCAGTGCTGCCATAGAAGAGGCTTGTAGTGAAAATACTATTGGGAGCTAAATTTATTTATCTCAGGTAAGAACTGTGCCATAAGTGAACTTTTCACCTTACCTGCAACATCTCTTATCTACTGATGTTCCAAAACCTAAACTTTGCAGGCAGAAGTTTTCTCCCTGTCATTATTTTCTTGATTGGTTTTTTTTCATTTTCAGACTCAGAATATTTTTAGCTTTATTTAGCACTAATTGTGTCTTCTTCAAGAAGATATTGTTGATAACAGATGAAGATGACTAACAATTATTTTTTATTTTCCTTTCAAATGTAAGGCAGGTGATTCTCTACTGCCAAATCCTGCAATACAGGACTAAATACCCAATCTGAGCTGTCCAAAGGAGTGAAAGGAAAATTAGGCTGGCACAAGAGACTGCTTTCTCTTAGCCTCTAGAAAGAAGTTCACCTATACTTCTGTATTTTACAGCCGCAAGCAGATGGAAGAACTCCAGCTGAATCACTGCTTCTGTAAAAAGGCTCAAAAACAAGGTATTGGATCTCCAGCTGCATGAAGTCACCTGTGAGGGTAAACCTGACCTGGTTATGCTCTGGTGCTGAAGGATTTGGCCCAACATCAAGAATGCAGCTCTTCAAGACTCTGGGCTTAATTCTCGCCCAAGCTTAGACACCTCATGCTCTCAAGTTACCTTAATGTAGATACCACCCACTGCTTGATTTACAAATAAACCAGAAATGCTTATAAATTCTTATTTGCCTTATTTTCCAAACAAGGATAAGATGGGGCTTTTCCCCCCCTTAACCTGTTGTATGGTACCATAAAAGGATGACAGACAGCCTTCAGTCCCTTCCAGACTAAGGAAGATCTTTTCTTGAAGTCTATGGAGCTGTTTCTTTCTTCTTTGGTTTAGGGATTATTAGTATAATACTGAGAGATTGTATGATTCACATGTGTTGCAATTTTTAACACATATCCTGAGAGATCCAGGAGACAGGCTCATCTGAGGAAGTCTTGCAGTGGGTGCTTAGCTTTGTCAATGGTGTTGTTGCAACAAAAGACTCCCACCTGAAAAGTTAAATGCCCACAAATCAGCAAGATAGATACTGCAGCCTTTACAGTCCTCATTGGCAGGATACTTACAGAGCCAGACAACTCTTTCAAGAGCTTTCTTGGTATGAGTGCACTCATGGAACACAATGCCTGAGTTCAACAGGCAAAAACCTACATTTAGTCATCTTAGGATGCTGGCTGGCTGGGCTTCTCTGAGATGAAATTAAAAAGTTATACTTTAAACATCAGATCATCAAAAAGAAATGCCCTCAAATACTGATGCTGGTAGAAATCTGAAACAAAAATAGGACTGCCCCAGAGCACTTTGCTGGCTGGAGAGCAGCTGGGCAAACAGCACAGCTGGAAGTGCACTCCATGCTGCAAGCAACTTCTAAGCCAAAAGAGCTTAAATGCTGACTGTGGTGTGGGATCATGGGAAAGGTAGTGAAGAAAATCAATGAAATTACATGAGTGCTCTGATATTACATTTACATGTTCTGATAGTACTTTCTATGGTTTGGAAAATGAGAATCTACTGCAATAGCTGAGAAATTTTCCCCTCCTGAAATTCAATACTCAAAATTCTCTTCTCAATTTCCCCATTGTATTTAATATGGGAAGATACAATGTTATGACAGATCTCCTAATCAGTATTTCCTTTTGTACCAGTGAATTGCCAAAGGCAGTTAAAATCAACTAGAATGGGAGGTGAGACTGCAGGCTAAAAGCATGATCCTTTAAAATGTCCATGTCCCCCTGTCTTGACTTACATCTTGATGCATAAAAAAATTGACAAGATCTATCATGCCGCTTTTCTGCATCACACTAGTGTTCGTCCGCTGGCCATGGCTTCTGATTTACATTGGTGAAGTTTGGCCACCTGCAAGCAAAAAGTAGAAAAAAAAATGTGCTTTTTTGTAAAATATTCCTCTGAGATTTGAAACTGAGGATTAAATTCTTGTCTGTCCTACAGGATCCCAATGGATGGCTGGGCAAACCAACTCAGCTCTGGGTCCCGGAGCTGGACTCTTTCCTGACTTGTATAATCCCTGCCAGGTCTCATGCCTTCTGTGTGTGAATCTCCCAAACAAACAATAAAGAAAGGTCTTGCACACCCTGAACTCTCCCTGACTCTCCTTAAAGATGTTTATTGTTTAACTCAGTGAAACACTACAGTATCCAAGTTCCAGAGTAGCCCAGTTGCTGCTCTAAAACACTTGGTAGAGATACTGTGACCTCTGAAAATGTGGCTGAAAGAATGAGATGTAAAGCACTCTGTATTCGATTTATACAAGAACATAAACCAGAGTTATTGTCCAGAAAAAGCTGATAGGAATTTGATTATATTTCACTATTATGCCAGTATATTGCCCCTTTGCTTTAGCTATTTGTCTATTAAGAAACTTCCTAAAGCATATGACTTCTTCCTGCCTTCTCCCATCCATCTCCTCTGTATCCTAGCAGCAAGACACATGGACTAGTGGTGAGGATCCAATATTATTTGCCCTCTTTCTCCACACTACCTTTATGCATCACCTCCACCCCCACTCGTCATTCACTTCAGTGCAATGCTTTCTGTCAAAGGCTGTTCCAGGCCAAATGGGGAGTGAAGGGAATTGATGCTCTTGATATGGAGCCTCCTGTTTTGATGCATTTTCTTCAATTTACCATTAATGCATTGGAAATTGCTCTCTCTGACCATCCATTTGTTTTCTCTGCCAACAGAGTGGAGAAGCAGCCTTTCATATCATGTATGGATAGGGCCAAAAGGAGGAAAGCTTAAAGTCACTTCAGGTTTTTTCATTGCCAAGTGCTTGCCAGATTTGTGCTGGATAACTAAACTGATCTTCCATCCACAAATCACCCAGAGAGATTTCCAAAGCCTCATCATGAACCTGGATGCTCAGATCATCCGTGATTTGTTTTCAGATCCAAGAGTGTATGTTTCAATCTTTTTCTTGTTTTGAAAATTTCACCCCCAGGAACAAAATAGGGGTGAGTGGCTCCAAACCTCAAAGAGAAAAATAACTTCCTCCAGAAAGGATCCCAGCACGAAAATGTTATTACTTGCATCCTGGGAGATATTTTTAAACGTAAAATTGACAAGTGAGTCAAATCCTGAAGCTGCACAACCCTTCCTTTCAACATTTAGGTATCTCTTCATAAAACTTTATACATTTGGCTATTATGGTTTTGCAGTATTGCATATCTACTGATTTCATGACAGTACATTCATCCTGACACTACAGTCACCTATACGTTTCACAAGTATGTTCTAACTATGGAGATACAGTAGTGAAGCAGAAACCCTGTAGAATAACTACAGGATAAAACTGCTCTGTATATACCCCAAATGTCATGGTTAATGAGGAAAAATACAAGGTCTCTGAAGACATGAACTTTAATTCTTCCTTTTTCACAAAAAGTTTCGCTTCCTGATAAATCACACCCTTGCTTATTTCTTTGCACATCAAATCTCCACATCGTCTCTTTAGACAGGGCAGTTTTGTGGGATTCCTTGACACTCTCCATTGGCAGTGCCTCATGCAACAAGCTACTGAAGCAACAGGAGCCTCTAGAGCCTACACTCATAAAAATAATGTTTGAGCAATGCTGCGTGCCCTGCATTGGTCTTGTCCAGGTGTATCCCCAGCACCTTCAGTTTTACAGCCCTGCTTGCTGTTGGTTTTTTAATCGGAAAAGCCAGGTGTCCGAGGGCAACAAGAACAAGAAGTGAACACAGCACAGGCAGAGCAGTAACCTCACCAACCAGGGAGCAGCCCCAGAATACCCAAACAACCAGAGCAGGGTGCTGGCAGCAGGTTTCTCTAGTAGGCAAGGCAAGGTCACAAATCAGCCCTCTGGTCCTTTCAGGGAATCAAGACAGGAGCAGCAGAATACAAATCCAAAGATGGGACTAAAGAAAAGTACACCCAGCAGCATCACATAGGCATGGGATGCAAGCCCTGAGCTTAAATGGAGCTCCTGGAGCCATGGACAGAGCCAGTAGGTGGGAGTCCTGGAAGAGGCTGGTCAAGGGCATCAGGCTCTATTAGTGCCAGAAGGACTGACTGCTGTCCATCTACTCCTAATTTAAACAGGCATTATATAGAGCTTGTACATTGAACAAAAAAAGGCTTGGAGACACAGTTCATAGCAAAGCCTCGGATGCAGGTATTTTTCCAATGAGAGAAGCACTGTAACAACAGCACCCTGAAATGTCAGTGTTACTTTGCAGCACAGAGCAACAGAACAGATTTTCCTCAGATTACTCAAAAAATCCTAACAAAATTTTAGCACAAATCCAGAGCTGCTCTGTGTAACAACAAAAACATCCACAGGGATGGCTGTCAGCCTCTGAGCAACAAGGAACGGCACACAAGCCACAGCAGCAATGGCAATGAATGCCAGCACAGTGACTCTGCTCTCCCAACACTATTTAAGGGTAACCTACTAACCTACCCAACTGATGTGTGGTGGTGGTTTTCTTCTCATTATCAAAGAGTAACAGATTTCTAAATGGATCTTTGTATGCTTTTTGGATGCGGTGAACAGAGATGCATACCTGAAACACTAGCTCCTATTCATATCTGGGGTCTTCTGACAGAATCTATTGCCAAAGCAATTCCTCTTGTCCTTACAATTTTTATATGACAGGTTTATTTCTGATACATACATTGTGTCCTGGAGCTCTTCTCTCAGCGCTGTACTGAGCTGGTTCTGATACTGAACTTACTCTAAGGAGAAGCATGTTGTAGTTTGAGGTTACACAGTTCAAACATGAGGTGGATCCATGATCAGGGACATACAAAAATGGGGATTTCATTTGGCTCAGAGAGGCTTTCTCAATAGTACCTCAGTCCTGCACAAAAAAGGAAAGTCTGCTTAATTTTGCCTCTGAGGAAGTGTCAGGTTATAGGAAACTAACCACGCCAGCTAGCTTTTTAAAAAATCTTTTTAGTTCAAGCTTCATAAAATAAAAATTCTTAGTTTTTAAGAAAATCAGGAATGGGTTTCCACACATGAGAGCCCCAGCAAGTACTAAGAAATGGTCACAATGTACCTGTTTCTCCTCTGGTAGCCAAATCCTGGTCTAGCATGGGAAACTTGTAAGGTTCCACCTCCAGGGAAAACAAAAAGTCTGATGTTGGAGATGAGCATCTGGGGAAACCAGCTGGGTTCAGAGGCCTGGGGACACTGTTGCTTAGAGAGTGGATGTCTATACATAATATTTTGCCAACAGTTGTAGGATCAGAGTTGACAGCACGGTACTGAAATAATGAGCCTTGAGGAGAGGGAGACCACAAAGCTAGCAAGCAGAAGCCCAGTGGGGCCATGTGAACATTGTTCATAGAGCTTCATATCAGTCTGGAGAAAGTGACAGAGTGACTTGCAGCCAGAGACCTTGGAAAGGCAGCTTCAACCAATATCATAGCGCCGAATTTTCAAGAACACCTCCACTGCCACAACCTGACACCATGTTTGGCAGAAAGCAAGTTCTGCAGCCCTAACTGTAACATACTTGGCTGGACTTGCAATGAAAGCTACCATGAGAAAAACAACACCAAATCCTCCCTATTTTGCAGCACATTTTCAAGACGCCATTGCATGGCACCTACTGCCTGCTGAGGATCTTTGCTGATCTGCCTGTTAATACCCACAGCAGAAAACTAATCTTCCAGAAATCTCACACCAGTTCCGAGTGCATTTTTGAAAAAACCTGCATTTATGTGCACACTAATTAAAAAAAAAAAAAAAAAAAAAAAAAAAAAAAAAATCAAGCTGCCTTTAGTTATCTTCCAAAGGCAGGGATCACAAACTGCCCAAATATATTCCTCCACAAATTAGTAATTCTTCCATAAAGTAGCCTGGACTCTTATAAATGGGAAAAATATAAATGGAATTGCTCACTAGGCTGCTGATGGTAACCCTATTTTATTGCTTCACCAATTAACCAAGACTGAGATCCTTTGAAGTATCAGCTGTGATAAGCTGTTTGACGCTGCTGTCGGTGTCATTCCCAAGATGTCATTCATCAATCCCAATGAAAAGTGACAAACTGGAGATTAAACTATTATTTCCTTATAAAGATGAGGAGTCACATTTACTTATAATTAATATGAAGGCACTGGCAGGCCAGACATTCGTAACAAAATTTCAAATTATCGGCACCAAAAAAAAAAGACTTATTAACTGCAAATTAATATTTATGAGATGGGTGAGTAGTTAAATTTTACTTCCTTCAGTGGGAAATTGTTTCATAAAGGAACAGTTGTCCTCTTTCAACAGAAAAGTATTCAAAACAAAACTTGTGAACACACGTATACATTTTTTTTGCATTTGTTATGCTTGTTCAAATGAAGGGGGAAATCACACACCGTCAGAAGAGTGCTTCAGAAGCTGCTTTCCACGAGTTTATTTCCCACCAAACTGATTAAACTCAGCACAGAGGAATCCCAGTCAGAAATCAAGAGTCTGAGCAAGTCTGAGAGCCTCATTCAGCTTCCCACAGCAGAGAGGAGCTGGTGAGAGCAATCACAAGAGGAAGAGCTAAGCTGGGAGCTACGCTCAGTTCCCAGTCTGTTACCAGCTGCCAGTGTGGAAGTGATGCATCTTGCAGCTTTGCACAGCAGAGGCGATGCCTGTAGAAACCAAGGCCCTTCCCATCCTGTGGCGGTGCAGTTACCTGTTCTGGGAGAACAGTTCACGGCACACGAACAGTTCGCAGCATGCAAAGGGTAATGCCAAGAGAGTCTTAGGGCTGTGTAACACAGAAAACGTTTGCAGTTCTCAGTTACAAGTGTGCAAGAATATAGCCCCCATTAGGGTTTCAGACCCAAAGGTGTTCCATCATCAGTTTCCCTTCGCCATTATTTAATTATTACTGTGAGACTTTTAATTTTTTTTTTCTTTTAGACAGAAAGCCTACTGTGTATGTATTGTTCCATGCAAAGAAAATGCCCTGTGCTCAATGAGGCAGGATAGCTACAGATTTAACATCTCCTACAAGGTCCTGGAACAGCACAGATTGTCTGGCTATGGGATTGAATGTGTGGCTTATTGTGGGTTCTTTTAGCCACTTAACAATCTGTTCCTTCACCACAGTACAGCAGAGGAAGTCCCCATTGCCACCACCCTTAGAGCCAGTGAGGCCTGAAGGGCAGACTCCCAAACAAGTGCGTAACCACAGCAAGCTCAGTGTGCATACAGCAGTCTGCTAGGACAGCATTGCTCCCAGTGCAGGTAGATTTTGGCCTTGCAGCTCCAAGCTAACATGAGCTCCTTCCAGGTGCTTAGGTGCTGGTAGCTCACACTGTACATAGGCTCAATGAGTCAACTCCTGTTCCTATTCTGGGAGCCAAGCCTCGGGCTGTGGTACCGTCTGTCTGTTGACTATCTGAAACAACTGAGAAGGTCTGCCATGAGCCAGACATTCTGGAAGAAAGCATCTAACTCTAATCTGTACTTTTGGTCCAATGGGAAGTCTCACACTGCTGCACTAAGGGAAACACTAGTGACTGCAGTACCTGGTAAAGCAGAGGCGAGGGAATCACCAGTGGTGTATGAAAGAACTCAGGTTTTCTGAGTCTCAGGCCTATACCTGAGCCATTGAGCCAAGCAGGGACAACCTGAATACATTGAAGGAAGCTTCTTTCCCCCTTAAACACAGTTACTGTTTGAGAACAGAGAATGAACACAGTAATCGTTCTGCCATGCACTATCAGCTGTTCTTGCCAGCAAGGTCTTTGCTAACCACTCTAATTCCTGAAATAGCTACAAGAAAATGGGGTCAGTAAAGTGCCAATTGTTCATTTAAATTGCAGGGTTGGAATCCAGACTCTAACAATATTTGCAGAAATAAGCTTCAGAAGAACACAGGTGGTAAAAATTAATTGTCAATTTCCACCTTTTGCGCAGATTGACCTGGAAGAAAAAAAATTGACTGAAACATGAAAGAACACAAAATTGTTTCTTCAAAAGTACCTCTGATGAGGTAGACTGTAACAGGAGAAGGGAGCAATTCTGCTCACTCAGCCCCACATACGAGAAGCTGATTTTTCGCTTCATTAGTCTGAATCAGATCTAGCACGGAAAATACTGAAGGAAGGCTGCTGTGTCTACACATAACTCTTCCAAGGATGAAATAGGAATTAGAAACTAAAAGCAAACAAAGAGACCTTTGTTGAGATGACACAACTGTACACTGGAAGATTGACTAAGCTATGGGGCAATATTGTTCTTTTTTATTTGCTCATTCATGCAACTCAAGCCATGATATTTAATTCATCACTTAAAATGCTTTTACCTCATACAAGTGTTTTGCAGAGAGTGGCAGCTAATTCATTCCATGCTGGATAGCTTTTTCACCAAGATTCACCTCCAGTTACATCATTTTTTCTCTTGTTCTCTGGAAAGTGCATCAAGATTGTGCAGTTAAAAGAAAAGTAGAATATCAAGGACTGGCCAGCCTGGGAGCTGCAGCAGTCATTTGGGAATCTTTATTCACTGAGAGCCAATAGGAGATATCCTGAAGATGACAGTACACAAGCAGCAAGTCTCCTTATGCTTTCTGGAGAAGGTAAGATAAACCAGTACATGTGGAGAAGGCTTGGAGAACTCAGTGCAAATACTTTAAGACAGAAGCATTAAGTTTTTCTGTGATTAAAAAGACCATGATCAAAGCCTCTAACTCTTACACAAGCCACAGAATACTCACGGTAGTAGCAAGTGACTTACAGGAGTCAAAGGGCCTTATAATTGTGCTTTCTACTAGAACTGCACCTCTTGAAAATGCTGTAATTGTAAAAGCAGTGGTCAGTAAGCAAGTGCCAAAAAGGCATGAGCTAATGAACATTCATTTCATTTAGAAGCTCTGTGCTGTGGCTCCCTCTTGAGATTAATTTAATATAGAAGTCACACCACTAAATGTCCCAGCATCAAAACACCTGTGGGCTGAGACTCTTCAAACAAACAGCCATTCCATCCTGACAGAGTTTCCTCTCTCTGGAAACTCTGGCTGCTAATTAGCTGCAAGATTTCTAACAATGGACCATAGTTCACCAAGGTCCTTTGCAAGCACCTGTTTTCTCAGATTTAGTGTATTTTCAAGGCTTAAAAGAAAAGTGACTCCTTTAACTGATTCTCCATCTTGGCAGTAGTTTTCTTATCTTGCACTAGCTGTATTCTATCAGGCATATAGTACAGTCAAAATTGATATTAAAAAGTTATGTTGATGTTGAGGTCAGTACTTAATCTTGGAAACATTTTCTGTCAATTAGGAAAGTTAGCACGTATTTTAGGACAGATTCACAGTTAGAATACATAGTAAAGTAGCATAACTGTAACTGTTTACTGCAACTGAGGCCATGGATTTCATCAAGAGTAAGATGATTTGCACTGGCAAAGAGTTGCTTTATATTAAAAAAATCTACTAACAGTCCTGTATGCTCTAGGATTCACTAGGGGACCTGGTACTTCTTGGTGCCATTGTAATTCAGGTCAGCATTCCCATCAACTTCAGTACAGCATATAGTCGGAAAAGGGCACTGCCATGCGCAGTCTGGCCAAACCTAACATTTTAGAGTCCACCTACCCTCCCCCAGTGGAATACCATCTTTTAATAGCATCCTTTCCATCAGCTCTCATAGGGATGCAGGTGCTATGCAACTCTAATGCGTTTGGAAACCTCACCCTTAAATAGTGAGACTTCTTGATCTCTAGGCAGAAGTTTTTTAACCATTCAAACAATAAAAGAGTTGAGTCCCCATCTCAAAACATGATCCCCCTTAAAGGTTATTTTTAAACAATTGATCCTTCAAAAGATGTCTGTTTTCACTGGTATTAACAATCTACTCAGGAGATATGGATCCTTCTCACTGAAGTTCTTTGTTCAAGTGTTTAAGATTTACTTTAATAAAAAGATTACAATAAATCAATTATATGAAGGAAAAATCAGTTTTAACCCACAAAACCCAAATGTACAACCCAGCACCCTGGGGCACAAACAGAATGGTGCTCTTTAGCCCCTGTGCTGAGTACCTCATGGTCCCCCCTAAGTCCAAAGCAAAAGGAAAACGAAAACCTGTTGATAAGGATGATGGCTGCCATCCTGTTAAGGTTCTGGTCCTCCTCTGGATCTGACTAGGGGTGCCAGAAGTCCCCAAACCCCAAGATTATATATCCTTAGGTTCGGGTGGGAATGCCCAGTACCTCCTCCCAGGGTGAGGAGTTTCACAATCAGTGATTTACTTTGTGAGTCACAGGGTATTTTGGAATACTTGATGGCCCATTAGCAGACATGACCCCTCAGGCTGGGTTTGAAGGTGCTCATGACTCCCCTGAGAGGAGTTATCACACCTGAATCATTGGTGTGAAGACAGGAAACTTTCCTGTCTCACAGAGGTCTCAAGCACCCAGCTGATAGCCTGAGGTGTCAGGTGTGCCCTGGGCAGGTGCTACCAACAATCCACCATTATCAGTTCATGAGAAACGATAGATAGGGTATAAAATACACAGTTCTGGTTGCACCCACTCAGTGATAAAGTGGTCTCAACCACTGTAACTAGGACATTATATTTACATTAGTGACACCTCCTACTTAATAAATTTAAGAGTTCTCACTTATCACTGCTTACAAACACTGTTGCCGTCAGGCACTTAGAGAAATTAAAGTTTCGTTCAAATTACATACTACCTTCTCTAAAACACCAAAGCCATTGCTGAGAGACTTCTGAGCACTCTCAACACTTCTCAAAATGTTGTCTTTAACCAAGGTAGAGATAAAATTTTATGTTTTGTACTGAACACTATCCTCAAGATTACACCGGTAAAAGTGATGTTTATCAGAGAACCCCAAGATCTGGGTGACCTCACAAGGAAAGACAAGCTGGGAGCTGAGCATGGCCACAACATGAGCAGGGCAGTGACCTGAGTGACTGGACATGGCCCTGCCATGTCTGAGCTGGGCAGCCCAGGTAGAACAGTGGCAGTGACAGCTTCTACCAGAGTCCAGCAACTATAAGGGGAAGTAAAAAATGTCAACTGTCAACCCAGGAAACCTGAGCAACAGTCTGGAAGCTGAACTAAGGCACGTACAACTACAACTTTGCTCAGGCCAAGACTGAAGTCCTGGGCTTGAGATTAAATGGAGCTCCTGGCCAATGAGCAGACAGTGAGGACGGAGGACGCTTGTGAGGTCTCTTAGGGTAATTAGAGATTACTGGTACACTCTGGGCTCTGACAAAATATGAAAGAACACATTTTAATTACATCATGACCAATCACGCAGTATGAACAACAGATTCAAATAAGTCCCAGCAATTACTTCCTGTAGGCTGAAATATAGCTGCAGAAAATGCCTGCTTAATAATTTAGAAAGATAGGGAAAACAGTCTTATTTGCAAATAGAACAGTACAAAAGTTTAAAGAGGCTAAATTAATCAAATAAATTATTAATTACAATTAGCTCATCCATTAGTGTCATGTATCTAAACTCATCAGCCAGCATCAAGACTCTTTATATTGCTCCCAAAAGGGACATTGCAAAGTCCAAATGCAGTCCTACAAGGACTAGAAGAGAGGACTTCCTCCAATTGAATGTCCCACTACCAGTCTGCCAAAGTCAAATTACTCTTCTCTTTATCTGGCCCAGTAAATCATTGTTCTCTTCAAATGAGAACATTCCCTCAGTGACTGTGGAACCTGCTTAGCAGGACTCTGCAACCCTGAGATTAGGCACATTCTGAAAAGTGGAGAGGAGAAGGACAAGGGGAAGAACATTTTGGACAAGATCTGAGGTGAACTGAGCCCATCTGCTTATTCTATAAAGAATTTAACCACTGAAAAGGAACACTAACATGTGTGTTGCTTTTCTCCTTGAATATATACTTCAAAAGAAGTATATATTCTTCCTTTTGGAAGAGAAGGAACAAGCATTTTTCTTTCAAACAGTGAATATGGGGAGTGGGAAGATGTCTCCCAGAAGCAGTAAGTCACCCAAGTCCTGTGAAGGTTTGATTCAGAGGCTGATGGTTATCTCCTCTTACCCTGCCCCTATGTGTCCAGTATAAGTAGGTAGGTGATGGAATTGTGTGTTGTGTCCATGGAAAGAGGGAGCATGGATCTCAAAGTAAGCATTATAGCACTCAACCTGGAAAAACTTAGATCAGCAGCTTAGAGTTTCAATGACAGAGCAAGGACCAGAGTGTGGGTCCCACAAGTCACAATCCAGTGAGTGCATGATTCATTGGACCACAACCAAGATTGCTTAAGAAAAGGTCTTAAAATATATGTAGCATGAAGCTTTTATGTGTTGCACTATCAGGATCAATAGGACAATTCTGTTCTGCAGAACTGTATTCTAGTAGAACTCAAAAGACTGATTAGAATGAAAGTTTCAATAGTATATTTTTGTGATACCATTTATTATCCCACATGGTTTGACACAGTGTAGTATATTGCACCTATAAATCAGTTGCAGCAAATTATTTAATGATGCATTAACTGTGGAGTTTCACATATATTACAGTTCTTTAGCCAATGTTGAATGCTTTTTCAACAGCTTAATCCATCCCAGAAGAACTGAAGCAGGCATATTCATTCATCATCAGGGTGCACATAGTCTTCTCTTTGCTCTTTTTATTTAAGCCCTCTATCTATAAGCATAGCATTAAATAATTCCCCTGAACTTTTTCTTCACAACATTCCCACCACTACTCTCACACTTCTATCACAAAAAAATCTCTTCATTCTCTCTTAGATTCTTTCTGTCCTTTGGCACAGGTCAAGCATGGCATTGACTTAGGCCACACTGTTGAGAATTCATTGATGACTCACTGGTGCCCTGGTGACAAAGGGTAAGAGAAGGTGGAGTTACTGAATGCCTTCTTTGTCTCAGTCTTTACTGCTAAGGTCAGCCCAAACTTTAGAGGCAAGAGAGCAAATCTGGAGAAAGGAAGATTTGCCCTTGTCAAGGATGATTTGGTTTGAGATCATATTGACAAACTGGATACCCACAAACTCCTGGGTCCTGATGGGATGTACCCACAAGTGCTGAGGTAGCTGTCAGATGTTATTGCTAAGACACTTTCCATCATCTTTATAAGGTCTTGGAGAACAGGAGTGGTACCTGAGGGCTGGAGGAAAGACAGTGTCCCTCCAGTCTTCAAAAAGGGAAAGAAGCGAAATACAGGTCAGTCAAGCTCAACTCCATCCCTGAACAGATAATCCTGGATATCATCTTTATGCATACGAAGGTAAAGAAGGTCTCATGAGATGTTCATCAAGGGGTAATTATGCTTGACCAATCCAATAGCCTTTTATGTTGGAGTGACCAGCTGAGCAGAAGAGGGAAGAGCAGTGGATGACTTCAGCAAGGTTTTTGAAACCGTCTCACATAACATTCTCAGAGGTAAATTTGCAATGTGTGAATTAGATGAGTGTACAGTGAGGTGGACTGAGAGCTATCTGAACAGCAGAGCTCAGAGGGTCATGATCAGCAGCATGGAGTCTGTCTGGAGTCTTGTCACTAACAGTGTGTCCCTGGGGTCAGTACTGGGTCCGGTCTTGTTCCACTTATCCATCAATGACTTAGAAGGACAGAGCGCACCCTCAGCAAGTTCACTGATGATATAGAGCTGCGAGGAGAAGCTGATACCCCTGAGTGCTGTGCAGACACTCAGTGAGACCTGGACAGGCTGGAGAGATGGGCAGAGGGGAGCCTTCTGAAGTACAAGGGCAAATGCAGGGTGCTTCACCTGGGGAGGAATAACCAATGGAGTGTGGCTGGCAGGTCAAGGGAGGCGCTGGTGACGCCTTACCTGAAGTGCTGTGTCCAATTCCAGGCTCCTCAGCTCGGAAAAGACAAGGAACTTCTGGAGAGGGTTCAGCAGATGGCTACAAAAATTATTAGGGGACTGGAACACCTCACAAGGGTAGGCTGAGGGAGCTGGGCCTGTTTGTTTTGGAGGAGAGATGACTGAGGCGGAACTTATCAATGCATACAAATACCCCAAGGGCAGGATGGGGCCAGATTCTTTCCAGTGTTCCCAGCAACAGGATAAGGGGCAACAGGCACAAACTGAAACATGGGGAATTCCTTCTGAATATAAGGAAAAATTTCTCTGCTTTGAGGATGACAGAGCACTGGAATAGGCTGCCCAGAGAGGCTGTGGAGTCTCCTTATCTGGACACGTTCAAAACTCACCTCCACGTTATCCTGTGCAACCTGGCTCCAGGTGAAGCTGTTTTACCAGGGAAATTGGACTAGGTGATCTCCAGAGGTCACTTCAAACCCCAACCACTGTGTGATTCTGTGGTGACACCACAACTATATGTGTGAAGGCATTATAACACTTTACATTTATGTTACAGAAATTAAGCATTTAGTTTGTTGAGAAAGCTTGAAAATAGAATCAGTGAGTCTACTTAGAAGAGAATAGAGAGAAGAAAAAGATACAAGAAAGTGTGATTATAGGAATTATAGCAAAATATTTTCTATTTTTTTTAGCTTCCAAGTAATCCCTTCCTGGAGACTCCTTTGAGGTCCTTGGGGCATCCAGATTTGGACCAGAAAATATTTTTGAATGTTTTTTTTAAGAATACCAGACATTCAAAATAACCTCCTTTAGTTTTATGATATTCAACTCATGGTGCTGAATACACTTTCACAGATAGAAACCTAGTAGTTTTACTTCTCAGGACTACATTTGATGCCTGCATAAGAGGATGAGCATTCTAGACTTTCTTGAAGTTCTAGATACACATCTCAAGAAGTTACTCCATTTGGGAAAAATCCTTACAACCTTTAGCTGTTAGAGTCACCTTTCCAAGCATCTTCCATCTCCTCCAGCTGCTGCATAAAACTGCTTCAAATCCTGGAGAGCAATGTAGAGCGTGATGATCGATCTTTCTTCTGCCACTTGTCACTGCTAGCACAGGAAGACAGAATAACATACTTGTGGCTATTCTACTTGGCAGTTGGCTCTCCTCTCCACTTACTCACAGAGATAAATGCTGCCATGGCAGAACACAGCTTTAAGGCAACTCTTCTGTACAATATGGAATGTTAGCATTGTGTTTCATTACATGACATTGGTTTTAAAAGCTCCTCCCCTTCAGTTGGTACCTCTTTCACTGTAATATTAATTCTAATTTTGCTATGTGCTCTTTCTTCTACCTATCCTTTGTGCCCTTACTCTGGTGGTAACTCATTCAGATTCTGCCAGTTCAATCTTTTTTATGCAGAGTATTGATGGCACAAGGACAAAGAGTTGGATCATGTTGCTTTCTTTTTCTTTTTTAGAAATGGAGCACAAATGTCTGCAGTATTGTTCCTGGGTCCGGATATCCTTCTTAGACCAAACCTCAGGATATTAAGTTTGAGGAATGGAAGCATTTTGAAAAGTCAGTGTGGTCTTTAGAAGGGAAAATTGAGCTGGAACTCTAGAGGAAAAGAGGAAGCCAAAAGCCTGTAATTCAACAGCATACAGGGACAAAAGGTCACCCTAGCTGCCTTCCTAATAACCACTGCAGAAAGAAGGCAGGGGGCACAAGACCAGATTTCTTAAAACACAAAGCTTCTCCTTTCAGTGGAGTCAGGAGAATGTCTCCAGCCAGTGTATTATCCCACCAGGACGTCTCCAGCCAGCATACTATCCCAGCATGTAAGACTGAGCTGAGTTTCAGCTGCAGACTTCTCATGTCACCTGCACAGCACACACACATACACACACACACAAACACATCAGCAAATGTAGGATGCAATGCTGTAGCGTTGTAGCAGCAATGTGAGAAAGGCCAGTGAGAGATCTTATAGGAAAGGAAAGTGACTGTCTAATGCCACATAATCACAAGTACCAAGATGTGTACATGCAACAGTCTTTTCATCATTCAAGCCCTAAGAGACTGTCATCCTACGGTCACCATTCTGATCTCTCTGGGCTGAGAAGTGAATTATTTTCACTGCCCATGTAAGTTCTGCCTTCCCCATTCTTCCTTTCCTTCACAAGCCCACGTTCTCCTTGTGTTTGCCATATGAGGTAAATACCTGCTAGGGATGATTGCCATCACACCTTGCACCCAAGGCATCTCCTCTGTCCTGTCTGGGCAGCAGGTGCCCAAACCATGCAGGTCCTTTCTCTGTAAGAACACGAGTGCATTGTCACTTTCCAAATGGAGATGTTCAGGGAACAGCTCTAAAAATGGCACTGTGTCTAAAAGCAGAAAGATCTAGATGTTGGGCACCTGCCTGGCCTTAACACCTAGTTACTTCTGGGAATCAGTTTTGAATGTTCCCTAGTGGATCATTCCCTTTTTATGTCCTTTTATGTTTGCTGAAAGGCACTGAGATTATTATTGGGAAATTTACCATTTGAGTCATCTCTCTCCCGAACAAAATTGGCTTTATAGTTTTGCAAAGAGGAAGATTTATTTTCCCCTCAAAATAAATATTGATAAGCTTACTTCAGTCAATATTTACTATTTGGTTTCAGGAAGAAGCAAAAAAGTCTAGCCCAAAGCTAAGTAGAGTTTGATATCTGTTTTTTATCTACACTACAAACACAATATCATACTGCTGTCCTGGCAGATGAAGGTAAATTAATTTCTATTCTTCTTACTGGTATGCTATGGGGCACTTTCTAGGAGGAACATGATGAGAGCATAGGGCTTGTGCACCAGTCACATTTTTTAAAGCTAGCAGCTTTATGTTGGTTTTAGATTTTGGGGCAGATTACTGAGGTGTGGATTAAATGTGACCTGCCACTTCTCTTATAAAAGGCTTCATCTCTATAACACAGAGGCTTTCCTCTTATTCCTGAAGTAGATGTTTCACAAGCACCCTAAATACTCCAGCATTCACTTATAGAGCTCTTCACTGTGCTGTGTGAAAACATGTGCACTAATTTGACCTGGCATAAATTCGTAATTCTTGACACCTAGAAAATGAACATATTACCTTATTAAATGCTGCTCACTCACAAATGCACAGACCAGCTGTTTCCTCCCTCCATTATTGAACTGTAGCAAGCACTTTCTAGAGGAAAATTAAAAGTAATGATTACAATCAATTAAAAAAATTCAATTTAAATTCTGCTACACAGGGAATTACAGCATATTTTTAAAGTGTTATCTTCTAATTTTTTTAAAGTTCCTACGTCTTATGTTGGATCCCCGATAGATAAAATCTCTTCCTTCAAAAACACAGGTTTGTTTATTTTGGAGAATGTGCATACATCTAAGCAGAAGAAGAAAACCTGACTTGCGAAATATGGGACATTTTACGACTGCAACAAAATATATCTAATCTTTGGTATGCATGTGTCCCACACACACACCTCCCCTATCTTTTCTGTCCCTGATGGGCAATGTGATTTGTCCTTAGATAAGAACACCTGTTGGGTATTAATTATTCTCGCATTTGGAATACTCAAACCATTTCAACCAGTATCAAGAAATTACACTCCTTTTCCAGTTCCAGTAATTTTTCACAGTTCAACATGAAACACTGCTTTTCCCTGTACATAAAATGCCTTTTGATATCCCTCCCACTGAGTTGCACCCAAAGAACGTTTTCAGTGCAGGCATGGGATGAAAATTACTGCAGGCTTATTCATGCAGTCAGGCAGGCAGCCAGTGTCACTCTGTCATGCATGCCCCACTCCCTCTGCCTTTTTTCTTGTTTTGTAAAGTACTGAAGTTTAATGGTTACTTTTTATTTTAGCAACTTTGACTGTAGAAAGCAGAAACCACATCTTGATAAATACGCATCCTGCAAGAGCATTTTACCTGGCAGAACAAATCACTAGCGTTGGAGCCAGCATGCAAATCTTGATTTACAGCTGCCGCCAATGCTTGCCAAGTGACAGCTCTCATGAAGGGAGGCAGAACTATCTTTGTTGTTCTGGTTTCAACACATCCCTCCTTCTCCTTGCATATGTGTGTCAATGTGCATTCACTAAGATTTGTGTTCCAGTTACTTACTTGGTTTCTATCACGTAGTGATTGCTGCTGGTCCAAAACTGACATCTTTTACTGGGTACTGTTCTCCCACTGACTTGACGCTTAGGTGACCTTGGCTTCATTGGTATTCAGTCAGTGTCAGAGATGCGCTTGCTTCAGCTGCTTGGGCTTCGGTGAGCAGGTGGAGAAATGACCGGTTGAAAATGAGTTGTTAAGACCACTGCAGCAAAAAGATTGATGCAATTAATTTTTCATTATGTACAGTGTCTGTGGATTGTAATCAGCTTGGATTGTTCTTCCTCTGAGGCACAAATAAAATGCAAATGGTTTTTGAATGAAAGGAAACATTCTTTATGAGGTACTGTGCTATTCGGAGCTGCAAAATGGCTTGAAATAAATGGGGATTATGAAGCATGTTTTATGAATCCACCTAGGAGAACTTAATATAAGTTTCATGCAGGGAAAACCACAGGTGAGTTTCCCATCAGATGAACATATTAGTGCTCAAGCAACTGGAAACAAGAAAGAACCAAAGGCTTTAAGCCTTATTTAATAATACTAATACCTAGCTCTTTCCATGAGAGGATGTCAATGCACTTTATAGAGAAATTACTTGCCTTACAGGTGGGTTTTAATGAAGTATATTTTCCAAGCCCCCTCTCATGTCTACAGCAAGGAGTAGAAGGCATGTCTGTGCCCTATTGAGCACTTTACCCCTCAGGGACACACTGGCAGCAACCAGGGCAGTTCTGCACCAGCCCATTCACACTGCAAAGCATTCAGCCAGATAGAACAGTTGTACTGTAAAGTTCTTTCAGAATCTTGGTCACAGAGTCGTACCAGGAACATGGTACCTACAGACTTGTTCTTGTATATATGTGTTTTATAACACACATACCTTTCACAATCAGAGCTCCTGCCTTACAGAGCAGACACCAGCTTAGGAGCAGGGCAACCACATCAGCTACTTACTGATCCCTCACCTGGGCCAGCATACTCAGGACTCAGCCCAGCAGTAGCCTTCATAGTCCAGGTTAGTGGAGTTTAACTGGGAGAAAGGCCCTTGACTTTGGCAGCAGCTCTGAGTGCCTGTGTGTCTGCTGGAGTTTTCATGGTGCTAGTCAGATGGGGATTTAGAGAACACAGTGATAGATCTGGGAAAAAAAATTAAAATTAATTTTGTCTTTCCCTCAAGACAGAGTGAGAGAGGAATGGGTTGTTTGGTAGGGAAAATGGGCTGTTTCCTCACAAGTGCATGCAAGCTGAAGAGGAAGGAAGTGGGAGGGAATTCAATAAAGTTTTATTGCTTGAAAAACACAAATGCCTTTGTTGTTATAGGAAGTGCTACCAATGCCAAGGCAAGGGGTTTGCTTGATTTCCACTGCATTTTGTGCAGTTGATCCTTCCTTCTGGGTATTGCTGTAATAAATGCACATTTTAAGACATTTTATGGCAGCGTAAACTCCCAGATAGAGGGCTGAAGGGACCACCCGCGTATGACAGTCAGTGAGGGCATTGCATTTTTGATTCCTGGGTATGGGAAATTGTAACAAACAGTGCCCCTCCCTCTTCAGAACTATGAAGTGACTGGCTCCCGTAAGTCCTACAGCAGCACATGTGTGCTGAAAATCGTGAATCAAATCCTGGTGATACCAGTGAGCCATGCAACTTCATTCACAGCTTGGGGACTGTTTTCTTCTTCTGTTACTTTCTAAGAATTAAGCTAGACTGTCAGGCTAGGAGATGAAGACTCTGACAGCTACATGTCCCAACAACTCCTGCTGGAGGAGCCCAATTTGTGCGTGCCATTGCTCAGGTCAGATGTAACTGGCAGTATGTGCTCACATGTGCAGCAGGGGTTGTAACTGTTTGGCTCGAACGGAGAGGTCTGCTCCACTGAAGTCAGTGTTAATACTGTTGACATGATTCACAGAAGGGCTACACCAGAGACAGGAAAATCCCAGCACAATTTTCCCCTTATTTTCGTTTTAAGGCATTGCTGCTTGGTTGTTCTGCATGTTTGGGGTTGTTTTTCCACTGTGCATATTAGTTTAAGCCTGAGTATTTAATTTCAGATTATTATGGCAGAGGCTACCTGTTTATCTGAAACCTGATGTTTGTGTTTCACTAATATAATCCAATATTTTGCTCTTCTTGTTTGCATTCTCAAGCCCTGACAAAAATCTTGGATATCAGCTGAAACAAGTAAGCACATTTTCATGAGACCGTAGTGTCTTTTAACAGAATGATTATCTTTGAAAAATCTCACTCAGAAGACTTATTTAGGCTCAGTGTCAGCCTTACACAGCTCTTACTTAAGTTTAAAGGTCAACTAGGAGCCAAATTATATCATGGGCATTTTAGCAAAATGAAGCCTTCTTCTGGCTTGGAACCTTTGCAAGACAACACATCATAGCATAGACCAAAACACCTTGACAAAATTGTAAATATCTAATCACAATACTTTCAAATTGCATTTGGCTTACACAGTACACATTTCCTAGGAGGCTGAAGAATATTATATTCAACAACTAAAAACTATTTAATATCCTGCAAACATGTATGGCAAAGTCAGTTCACTACTAAAAATAATGTACCTATTGTGCAGATTAGAAATTCAAAGGAGATGGACAATCAGAATCTGGATTGCTTTGTGTTTTAAACCAAAACTGACTTTTTCATGATACCTCTAAAGGACATATGACATTTTTCTAAATAGGAAGAAATGAACACTCAGGAGCGAATAGAGGCAGTTTGAACCAAATTAAAAGCATAGTGGTTGGGAAATTGGAAAGAAGGACTGTCCATCAGCCTAGGTCATGTCAGAACTGTGAAGTGTCACACCTCTGCCCCACAAAACCATTAGTCTATCATCAAGGCCATTGGCCTTTTCTTCATGGTATGATTTTTAATGCATTTGTTCTTTTTTTTTGTAGAAAACTTCTAACCTCATCTGAACTCTTTCCACTCACTCTTCTCATTTTTTTTATGCTCTCACTTTGCCCTTCAAAACCTCATTTAATAATGTTTCTCGCCTTAGCTGGAAACACTTAGAATAGGTTTTTCTTTTGATCTACATTTTCATGATGGGCTTCTTAAAAATAAGACTCTTTTGTTACCATCTCTGTTTGCTCAATATCAACCTAGAACAAACATGCCAACATATATGAGAGTCACAGACCTGAAGAGCTAAAGACTTACAGGCTAGAAGCCTTTCAGGACAGGGAAAATATTTTGAGTGGAATTTTTCTGCAGATCAGAAAATCCCTGTGTCACTGCAATATTTTGGGGGTTCCCAAAATATACAGCAAACATTTCATATTTATATGGGTTTGATTTTAAATGAAACAATATGTCATGTTGAAAGAAATCAGCCTGGGCTTGATGCTCAGGCATATTTGCAGTTTAGATGAAAACTTCATGACTGACTGTATAAGTGATGTGAGCGTTTGTTTAGTTTAAGGATTTAACTGCAGAACAAGCATCTGTGAAATTTATTTCTCTCAGTGATGCAAAATGCTCTTCTTGGTTTTGGGTTGTTTTGGAGAGTGGCCAGTAGCAGATGCCCACGTACAAGTGTAAGACCAAAGCAAGATCAAAGCAGTATTTCCCAGGTACACTACATCTTACAGTAATCCAAGACACAAGGCCCTTTAAATGTGAACTTGTGATGGGATTAGCACTCTTCAGTGATTTTTCTATTTTTCCTGAATTTATTCAATCACTTTTTGAACTTTTGTACGCTCTTAGCACCCACACCATCCAATGGTGACAAGTTTTCTAGAATAACTGCATTTTGCATTAGAAAGTATTTCTTTATATTTGCTTCAAACCTACTCATCCATTACATGGCCCATCTACAAAACCTGTTCTGTTCCTCTGATCAGACTGTAGACCTTTTCCTGCCTGCTAGATTTCAGAGTCTGGTATACCATGACCAATAAACCCAAGCTTCACGTCGATGCTGAGTTCCTGCTAAATACCTGGACTCTCGATATAAACATGTACTAGTGGTGTTTCTGATGGGGGCTTGCAAATTTGTTCTCTGATGATGATATGCCAACAGATGTTCCTGGAACATGCAGAATACATTTAAGTGTCTTACTCTGATTTGAGAGTGTCTGCAGCATAAAGCACAAAGAGAAATGATACTCTCTGTGTGACAGCCAATTGCTGGCAGCTTTAAAAGTGAACATCTACATTAATATTTCTACTTTATTGCTTTGTGTGTATTTGTGGCCCTTCAAAGCAATAAAAGGAAAATTAAGCCCTCAATGTCACAACCCATAAACAAATTTTGCTAACAAAGAACAGAAAAGGAGGAGTTCAAAAGGAGCAGAATTTCTCTTTCTATTCCTAGGAAGCAGCCAAGCAGCCATGTGGTATTGCCCTGACCTTTCTTTAGCCATTTGTTCCTCTCTGCTTCTCCTTTGGATGTGTTTCTGTGCCACTTAGCAATTGCATAAATAATGTCAAGAGGCCTCGTATGATGGAAAGCTGCAGTGAGCCATGAGACATTCCAGCTTTAATTAGGTACACAAACTAAACCTAGCAGTAATATGTCTGTGGTATGATGAATGTCACAATCACAAGTCCTTTCTTGGTGAGAGCAAAACATTGTTAGGAGGCATAATAAAAGCTACCATTTATTATGGAAGCAGCTTTTGCTTTCATTAGTTCTGTTTCAACTGGCAGATATCCATTCTGTTGAACAAAGAGCTCAGGGTATTCCCCTCTTCATCCCACATTTTCTCACCTGCCAGTTTTTAAGGCTGGGTTTTTCTAAAAGGATATGGTGAGTAATGGTCACAACCAGCTGAGGTACTATCTTGAGGCAAACATGACATAACTTTCTGAGCAGCTCAGGCATCATTCCTGACATAGGAAACACTTTGGAAGAGTTTCAGGCTTTCTGAATAACTGGGAGCTGGTCCAAGGTTCTTTGAACCTTGAGGATATTTCAGGCTACCTTGTTAAGTGCTCAGCTAGGTCCCACTCTGCTCTCAATGAAATAGTTAGCTCGATTCATCCTGTGTTCAACTATTGC
Organism: Grallaria varia; assembly: GCA_013396735.1. Lineage (NCBI taxonomy): Eukaryota > Metazoa > Chordata > Aves > Passeriformes > Formicariidae > Grallaria > Grallaria varia. The sequence continues at coordinate 63,163 of VWZG01011477.1, forward strand.
AGATGACAGCTATTTCTGAAAGCATGGCTCTACACCATGGCTTCTAAAGAAGCACATCTTTAAAAGAGTAGGGATTAGGGTTACAAAAAGACTTTTGACTGTCACGTGCCTGGCTGGCTGCAGGCCAAACAGTTCTGAAGACAATCCGTCAGAAGGCAACTATTCAAGTAAGGACAATCCAAATGCTTTCACAAAATAACTACTACTTGTCTGTAGCAAAATTATTTCAAATTATTTCATAAGTGTGGCTAATACTAGCACAAAGCTAATAGTCCCCAATAGAAGCAGTTGAAAAACAATTCCCCTGACATCACTCTAAGCACTTTCATAATTATTGATATTTCATAGAAAATTTGTAACTACAATATTTTAGAGCTGGTTAAAGATGTAGGATTTCTATGAAAGTTACAGGGCAATTTTATTTTTTTTTAACTTGAAAAACACTAGTTATTTCAGTGTTTATTACAGCTATTTGAATATTCTGACAGGCTTAGGTGAAATGAACTGAAACCTCATGACTCACCTTAGATAAACTAATGTTTCTTATCAGCTAGGTTTATTTTAAATATATGTTGTGAGGTTTGACCAGTCATTCATTCCTACAGTTGAGAGAGACAGGTAAAGTTACATTTTTTTTCCCTTCATTTTCCTGGCCAGTTTCTCTCAGTTGGGTGTAAGGGACAAGCCCATGTACTAGCTGAGTTTTCTGTACAAGGTTTCTATACACAGCACGTCTGTTCAGGTCTGCTCCTCTGGAACATAAAAAGGATGTAAGAACTGATGCAGGTGCATAAGACAGGGAAGGAGACTGCAACTTTCACTGTGGTGTGAATCAGGCCACAGGAGGCCAGGCTATAAAATATATTTTTCAGAGGGGAAATTCAATCACCTTATGACCATGGTATGCAGCACATGTTCCAAAATACTCTTAAACAGTACAGCTGCATGTATCAGTGGGTTTCAGAGAAACAGTTTCAACAGCTAAAGGTATTTCTGTCGAAATTGTTTGGAAGTGGGAAGGCAAAGGGAGTTTTTTTGACAGATGACAAAAGCACTATATGAACTGATGACTCAATATTTGGAAAGTAACCATTTTTTAAATGAAGTATCAGAACACAAGGACTTCTTGTTTTCTTCCTTTGCAGAAAGTTCCGTAGTTTAATCTCGTTCTGGAATTTTCTCTGAGCTCAATGAAAAGATACACAGTATAAAAACTTAGCTGTGCTTTCTGTATCAAAGGATCAACATAATATACTGTGCAGTGGAGTCTCAAAAGCTGATCATATCTTACCCAATTCTGGCAAATTTCCTGACACTTCCAAATTTTTTATTAAAGGGAATTCTGATTCAGCAAGACAATTCAAATATGTACCACTAAGCATGTGTCAAACATCACACATTTGCCTAGTTCCAATACAGTCAATACTAAACTTGGGTTTCAGCATATAATCAAAATCTCTGATCGGAATCTTAAAAGTCTGTTCTTTAACAGGTCTTCTTATTCTTTACTATCCATTCTGCTCAAAAAAATGAACATGGATTTATACACAAGTAACAGTCTGCATCCTAATCTCAGTGAGACAACAATGTGTGGGATAAAAGCATGCTGAGATCATTTGCTTGCTGCACCCCTGGTCTGAGCTGCTTTTCTCAGCTTTGGCTGTGTCAGAGCTGCACTCTAGTGGAACTGAGGCAGAAAAACATGCTCTGGACTGATTCCTCCACACCTCTCACCCCTTTGCTTCACTACAGCTCTGCAGAGCTGTTTTAGGTGTCAGGAGGTCACTTAGAAAATACTCCAGCCTGAGAGCATTCCAAATGACACACACGATGTATGATTCAGAGAGATGTTTGTAGGGCAACAGAAGTACTGAAGGGCTACTCACCACACTGGATGAGAGAACAAAGGCCTTCAATACCTCCACTATGGAGTCCCTACATGGAATACGACATCATTAAACCATCAAAACATCTCCAGTTGTCAAGATTATGGACAGGTTATTTTCCCAAAACACCTCAGCTCTACAGACCCCACTGTTTTTAGTGACCACTGGTGTCTTATTATTGAAAATGTCCACAGAATTTAAGGGCCTTAATAGGACGTGAGTTCTCTGTATGTCCCAAGAACAGCTGACCTTCAGAGTGGTTAAATCAGCATTGATACACGAAAGTAAAGTAGTAGAGCCAAAGCTGAAGTTACTGCCAGTGAGTTAAAGTGAGGCTAAGATCAGTCCCTGTTATTTGAACATGTGCCTTGGATAATGTCCAAACCTCGCCTGACAGGAAAACAGATTAGAACTAAAGGATGTAAACATACAGTGTCCAGAAGGAACCCACTTGTTTCATGTTAACTTCACCTGTGTGAACTCTATGTTCTGAACCAAAGCCAAGGGTGAAATGAAAGCATAAGAAAACCACCATAACTACACAAATCACACAGGAATTAGTACAGAGTTATTAAAAAATACAGGAGGGAGCAAATTTGGTGTCTGAATATTATTTACATTGAAATCTATTTGGCTTTACAAGTACAGATACCACTGTAAGCTTTGCTGCCCTCTTTTGTTACAGGGCCAGTGTGGACATGCTGTGACCCAGTAGCTCTGGACTCTGGGTTGCTGTGCCCAGAGCACGGCAGGCAATAGGTGAGGATGCCAAAGAAGCTTCTGTTCACAGATTAAAGAGGAGTTTGTGAACACTTCTACTCAGTGGAAATTAACTTCATTTTCTGAAACAAATGCAACATTTCAGTAGAATTCGCCAAATATTCTTTTGAATACTTCTTGAAAAGTAGAAGTGAGGAAACATTTTTTTGTTGTTGTTTTAAAAATTAAGTACTTAAAGACTTTGTGAGGTAACTTTTGGGCTACCTATGATCTTATTTTCATTTTGGAAGACTGAAAAAATAGTCAGGACAACGTATGTAAAACAGAAATTGATTGACCACTGTTTCTGTAGTAGTACCCATTTTAAAGGTTCTGGATTGTGTTCGGTGCCATGTCTTTGTTGCTGGTAGGCCCTCACCTTTTAGATGAAAGGTACATCAGGCACATCTCAGATATACCCTTGCTGTGGGCAGAGCAGAGAGCTTTTGAATCTTTCCTGCTACCTGTGTGTGCAGCACTGTGAATGTGGTGCAATGATCTGGAATTCACACTAGTGCTGCCAATGACAAAGAAACATTCTCTGCCTGAATATCAAGTCCACATTTTGTACTTAACATTTTAACCTGCACACTGAATTGCAGATTTTGTGTTAGAGGCAGCACGTCAAGATGCTAGTTTCAAAAATACAAAGATAGTTTAAAAGCTGTTCACAACTGGTTTAGGAAAAAAAGAGACACACGAGGGACTTTATTTCTATGATAGCTGTGCCTTCATCTTGACTGTCAGCAATGTAATTCTGTCACAGGCTTTCTTTGCAAAATATCAAAATACCTCCCTTTGGAGGGGAAATGTTAGCTATTTCTTTTTGAAATGGCATCAAGGGAATGTGCTCTTCTAACTTCAGTTTCCAGAATGAGAAGCTAAGGTTTGAGCTCTTCTGCTTGCGCTAAAAAAACAAAGTGACAATATTTTTTGGTTTGGAGAATAGTCTCCTTTTGTGCGTACTATTTTGTGGTCTTCATCACTATAATTTTTTTTAAATAATATTAATTTAAAAACAACTTTTTTTTTTTTCCAATCACCATAAAGCTGTAGACCATACATCCTCAGTCAGGTACATGAATAAAACCTCCTGAAGCAAATCTTCCATGTGTCTTGTCCTGTTTCAGTCCCTGCTCAAGCTGTTGGCTTCAGGCAATAATTTGTTAATGCAGGTATGCCATGTTTTTTTGTGTCTGCACAGGCTGGAGTAGTGACCAGTTCTAAGTCTGTAACAGAACTGGGCCCAAAGGTAGGGCTGTGGCCTGACAGGGACCATCATCTCACAGCCATGCCACTAGACAGTGATTTTTGCCTTCAGAGAATGAAGAAGAGTTATTTCAGTAATTGATTGAAACACACTATTGTATTCAATAAAGGCAATTAATAATAGGGTTAAGGGTGTGTTTCATGTCTGTCTTATACTCTTCTCAACTTGGGCAGTTCCATTACCCTCTCACAATACCTTCCCGTGATTAAGTAATGAGGCAGAGCAAGAAATGGATCTGGCACTATGAAAGCAGCATCTTATTCAAATCGTTTTGTCTTAATGAGGCCACAGGATCATAATCCAAGATACAAAGATGTCTACTTTCCCTGAGGTTTCTGGAAGACTGAAACCTCAAGAAGGGTTTAGAGTTTACAGATGGTTTCCCAGGTGCTGATGCTCTCCTAAATCTCCCTGTTGCTCATTTGCTCCAAAACCTGGCATCAGCCCACTTTGAATCGGGCTCGAAAATTCTACTCTAATCTTTCTGTTGTGAGCTTTGAGGGAGAGATGTTGCCTCTTGCAGGAAGGAAAACTGTTGAAATAAAATAAAAAAAATAGAAACATAGGGAGAATATAAAAGATTCAGATTTAAATAAAGCCTACTTTGCAGATGCTAGAGTAAGGTGCACAACAATCAAAATACAGCTGACATTTTCCTCTAATTGTCATCCTTGTTGCTCTTTTCTATCAAGCCCTCATGCTATGGGAAGTAGTCAAGAGATAATTTCATATCTACTAATTATTATCATGATGTTATTAATTTAGACTAAGGATAATAATAAGATAGGGTGTGTGTAGAAAGAATTCATTATGAAATTAATTGCTCTGATTAGGGTCAACACATAAGATAAGATTTATAAAGCATTTTAGAAACAATTAGTTTTGATGGCTATTTGGCATCCTAAGACATGTAAATCTAGAGTATGCATTTTACATTTCTTCCCCTCCCCATTCATATGCTAAGTCCTCTGATAAATGCCGTTTGTTCAAAAGAAAATTGAAATCAGTGGATTGAAGCAAAGCAGGATAATGAGGTATTATTGATATATTGTGTAAATGCTTCAATTATTTCTGCCTTTTGGTTTGAAATTATTTCAAAGAAACAAAAAATAAATAAAAAATGGCTTTTTACAAAGTCAATTTTAATGTCTCCATTGCATTTGTGGTTGTTGTCTTTTTCACTTAACGGACCGAGAAAGGGCTTGATTATAGTTATCCTTCTGAATATACTGTTGCTTTTCAAAATTCCTTTCTCTCAACTCTCAAGGGTTCTCTCACAGAATGGTGGCCCTTGGTTATGTGGAGCACCTGCTTCCAATTCATCTCTGTAAATGAAACTTAACATGGCTTTGTCTCCTTGCATCTTAAATGCCCTTCTTTTCTTTTCTTTCTGTCCCCTGAATTCTTAAAGAAAACAACTAACAGAAGGAGCTAGCAGAAATACTCTTTAAAACCAAAGAGTGATTGTGCATTCAGGATGGTCTTTACCATAAAGCTCTGCAGTAGACTGCATTCCTTCCTAAGGCAGTTGATTTTTGGCACTTGATTTCAGTGTGATCACACTTGGTCAATCCTGACAGCTGTCAAAGATCTTATCCAAAACAGAGGCTGCTGACAGCAAAGAGATGGTTTAGCTAAACTAGCTCCTTCTGTCCCAACAGTGGTCTGATCTTTGTCTGCCACAACGCATGGGCTCTCAGAGGAACATCAATGTAGCCGCACCTGAAACTAGACATAATCCTTTAGATCTTGCTTATCTGCCTTTTACACTGTCCAGTCACTCAGACTAACAATGGAAGCAATCAGCTCCTCTAAAAAACAAATGAGAAGTCCTCAGGCTTTTTTTTTTAAAGAAGCAACTATTATTATGTGTATCTTTGCAGAAGCAGAAACTGAAACCCCGAGGTGTGTAACTAATGTACCCAGAAGACCAAAGTGCTTCTGGGCAAACAGCCTGTTTCTCCAGAGCCCTGGCACAGAAAGGACATTAGGGAGTTGTGGGTACATGAGCACAGCACATACAGCTTCCTGGATTCAAGTCCCTGAGAAACACAGAAGGGTGCAATTAGAAAGGAAACCGGACCTCACTGAAGTCAGTGGAAATCTTTCCAATTATTTCAATGGGTATCTGGCACAAGCCCTGGATGAATCCTTTGGGGGTGCCTGTTGACTGCTCTGCATGGCTCATTAGATTCAAAATTCATTGTGAGCATGTAACTCCTCAGCTGGTACGTTTGTAGGTGTCTGTGCTTATCTTTCCATTGCAAGCAGCAGCTAACAGAGACAGGATGTAGAAAAGAAAATAAGAGGGGAGAGATCAGCCATAGCAAGCCACAAGAGGAAGCAGCTTACAGGAATGGCAGGACCTCTTTTTCACTTTTGCCTGTCCCCCAGGAGCTTGGCAGAAAGCTGACAGCTTTGTGGCAGTGAGTAGAGCAAACACCATTTCTCAGCTTATTTTCTATTGAAAAGACGAGTAGCTTGATACTGTGATTGAATGGTGCTCCTAGTGAGTCAATACTCAGCTCACATGCAGTAAATCTCAGGACTGATGCCAAAACCACAGTGAGTGACTATGTCTCAGCACACTGCCAAATCCTCATTCCCCTCCCACACCAGAAACTCACCAAACCAATGGAGGTGCTGTGAGTTGACAACAGCACACCACAAAGTAGAAGTTGGCTCATTTCAGTGTCTGAGACTTCATCATTGGACATACAGCTCCAGGGGAAAGGTCTAGAAAAAGCAGCACATTCTCTAGAAGAGAAAATGACACAAATAGCAATTTTGGAGAGCTGCAGTAATGCAGTACAATATCTCAGGGGATATCACTCAAACAATGCCCTGTGTCAGGGTGAGCTAGGTCATGTCATTAGTCTAGTAAAAAGACTATAAAGAAAAAAAAAACAGATTATACAACAGCAGGCAGCCCTGCTGCTCAATACCAAGAAATAAAAATCAATTGTATGATCAATAGGCTTTTCTGTCCATGGGGCTTTGAAGATTCCACTGTCATGCTCTCTGCTATAATTAGCACTTGATGAACTTAAAATGTTTGACAACTGTGAAATTGCATTCCTATAGTGACAATGCACACCTGGAATAACAGCATGCAATTCAGGGGTCTATGGAGTCTCACACCATTAAACACAGTACTTCAAATAGAGTTTTCACTGTGAAAATGGAGCAGCCTCTTTGACGTGCTAACATCATCTCTGGTCCACTTGTTTCTCAAACCACTGGTGTAGCAGACAATCTTCAAAGAGCTTGGGATACACTTTAAAGCAACTACAACATTTGCTTGTTTAGGAGCGAATGTACTCTCCTAGCAGAAGATGAAGAGAGGCAGACCACCCTTACCTCAATAGTCAGAATGAAGGCAGAAGGGGGTATATCACTCTATATGCCTATATACAGGCACTTCAAAGTGGCCTAAGCTGCCTTTTCACTCTACACAAGAATCTAAAACCAGAAAAATAAAAATTTGAGGCCTGCAAATGGATTTTGTCCTTCTAGGGGTTTCCAGGGCCAGTGTTCAGAACCAGGACCCCAGCTTCTAGTATCATGATGGGCAGACACTAAAAGAAGCTAAGGCAGAGCCTTAAATTAAAAGAGAATTATCTCTTTTAATAAGCTGTCTCCTCAGTCACAGAATAAAATTCTCTTCTATCTCTCTACGCATCCTACCATTGGCCTCAGAGTCTATGGTCACACAAATGTAAGCCTAAATATTTGTAAATATTTTCATGATTCCGCTCTGACTACATGTGTGTCTGCACAGAAATTCAATATGGATTCCAGCTTTAAATCTCCTGCTTGATCTTTCTGGTTTTTAAGTCTGCTATGAAAGGCTTGTCATGAACTATAGAGTCATAGAATATCCTGAGCTGGAAGGGACCCACAAGGATCACCGAGCCTAACTCCTGGTCTTGCACAGGACAACCCGAAGAATCACACCATGTTCCTGAGAGCATTGTCCAAATCCTTCTGGAAGGCTTGGTGCTGTGACCACTCCCCCGGGGAGCCTGAATTTATTGTGAAGAAAGAAAAGGAAAACTATTAGCACTACACTAGCATTCTCTATGTGAACAAAGTAAATGCATGGCAAGGTCTGAGGGCTGGATGGGAGTCTACAGGGCTTGATCTCAAAATTCAAGCTGAACTGCTTAAAAGTTTGTGTTAACACTGCTAGAATTATCCAAGTCACTCCCATTTTGGAACAGTAAAGTCTGAAAGATAACAGTTCTCTGCCACATAGAAATACAATGAAGATCATACATTGCTGAAACAGAATAGTATCTGATATTTAAAGAGATTTTCAAAAAATGTGTGAATACAGATTAAAAAACAACAAAAAAATCCCTTCATATATCACATGACAAGTACCAGTGTGTATTTTCTGTCTGCTTTTGTGTGGTGCATATAGAACATTCTAAAGCTAGGTGTTAAACATTCAACCTTTACTTTGAGCTTTCCTGTCCCTGAAGTGTTTCCATAGATACTTAATATATAAGACAACCTGACCTTTGAAGGGCACTCCATTGAGTTTTCAGATATTATCTGATTGTAACACTTTGCCCCTAACCTATTCTTGGCTTCTGCTTTGTATTAGTACCATGAATCTCTAGTTTCCACCTGTAGGGGCAAGGTCTTATGGTTTTTTCTTTGAACTTCAGTAGCACAGCACTGAGACCAGCCTTTGCTGGTTTGATCTTTGTTTGATCACAACAAAACTGCAGCAAAACCATAAGGACCAGAAAAGCTCTGTAATTCAAGTCCCTCATGCTCCAAAGCTCCCTTCATCCCCCTCTTTTTTCCTCTTTCCAGAAAGTGTAGGTGTAATTCGCTGATATTTGCCACTTTAACCATGACAGGCAGCAAGACAACCTGAAGAAGTGGCACACTTTTGCTTGGCTATTTCTCAACCTGCTACATGGCCAGCAAAGGCCACACCAAATTTCTACACTGTCCTAAGAGCATATACCAGCAGGCAGTCTGAGCATCAGTTATGGACCTAATGCACTTGTGTTGTCATACTCATCTAAACTGACTGGATCATTGTTTATATTTCAGGGAAATACCCCAAGTTATGAGAGCTGGAGGAGCTGGGCCATTGACCTCAATGAAGACATGACAATTTACATCAGCCAGAGAAGCAGCTTGATGGAACTTTGCTCATTTAAATCAGTGAAGGATTTCACCATTATCCCTGGAAATGTTCCACAATAGTACAACATTCCCTCTAGTCTCTGCTGTCATTGTCTTAAGCAATTACTTCTCACCATTCCCAAGAAAGAGTATAGCAATATATATTTTAATCTCAAGGTGACTTACTGCCTATTTTTCCATAACAAGAGATAGGTGCTTTACTTCAACAGCTTTTATTAGCAGTGAAAAAAGAACAGGCACTGATCAGATTTTGTAATTGAATAGAGAAGGTAATTTGCACTCCAGTCTTCCTGGAAATTAGGCTTTTTATTAGGAAAAGGAAAAGGTTTGAAAGAAATAACTGTCTTTCATGCATTGTGGTACATTAAAAAAAAAAAAAATTGTTTTTATTATTTTTGGGAAATAAAAAAAAAAAAAAAAAAAAAAAAAAAGAAAAAAAGTGCTGAAGAATAGTGGGGCTGTCCCTTTCTTCCAATGTGTAGTTCTTTCCTGGAGAGAAAACCAGAGGTAAATCCTAGCCAGATCTCTGTGACACTGACAGGTTAGTTGGCTTACTACCTCTTTAGGGTCCTGAACATGTGCAGCCCTTGTAAGTACAGGCCTTGTCTTCCACTGACACCACCAGAAACAGCACAGAGAAAACGAGGGATTTAGTTCTGGAACAGTGGGCGGAAATGGTGTGAAAACCTGTATCCCATTCCAGGCTGTACCTAAGGAGACCTTCTCTGCCACCAGCCCAAAGGAACCAGCTTTGCAGAAAGTATAGAAATAGTCAATATATCCTTCATTGCTGACTTATCTGAGGCAGGGGTACTGCTTCTGCAAAAATCAGATGTCATGAAAAATTAACACTGTGTACTTTGAAGAACTAGAAAGCCTCAATTTTAAATAAAAGGCTTTGAATTAAATATGGTGTCAGGAATATCATGAATGAGACTGAAATCAGTGGCTCAGAGAGTTATGATTCCGTTTGAGTAGTCTGGAATGTGGTTGAAAGCCCAAAGACTTGTTTCACAAAATATGAAGTAACAGTTTTGACACCTTTTGGTAAAGTTTTTAGGTAAAGCAAAAAAAGCCTGCCTACAATTTGAATTTACATTTCCATTTCATTATAAAATAGTAATTTCTTTTCATTTGCTTATGAAAAACAAGAATGAAACACAAAGAGAAGGTGAAAATGCCAGCTTTTTCAAGAAAAAGAAATTAATAGCCAAACTACAGAAGCAGTTGACAATAAAGACCCTACTGTCGGGAAAAAAAAAAACCCTGCTCATTTCCTGATTAAGGAACAAAAGTAAGAACAGCTATATTTTTCATAGACTTCAATCTCATTTTCTTCAATGGGATATATTTTATCATAGTTTTCATCCCAGACTTTTCTCTGTCTGCAGGCTATGCCCCATGCCTGCAAAAACCAGATAATGATGCTGATACATAACTAAAGAAGAGCTCACTGGAGCAGAGAGATGTGAATGGTTGAACCAGCCTTGATAGGAGCTCAAAAGAAGATTATTTATTGCTAAGAGAGGCACTAGATGGCTGTGTAAGATGGGGCTGGCAAGATCAGCTGTGATTACAGAATCTGTCCTGAGACTGGAACAATCAGCTGTATGACTGCAGCAGAAGAAAAAACATAAGCAAAAACTGCCCATTTAGAAATCCTGAGTAACATCCTCTACCAAGACAATCAGATGAACAGAGCCCAGAATCTGTCCATCTGCATTTCTTGTTCATGTTTTCAGATAATGGGAAATTCAGCAGCAGCCACCATCATCAGGTGCAGCTGAAGAAGTACATTTTAAGCACCCTATATGAAGTTTTACAGTTCAAAACCGCTTGGGGGATTTTCAAGATGGGAGAGAAAAATGAACCATTGTAGGTTTGAGTTTGCTTTCAGTTTTGGTTTTGGTTGCTGCCTCTGCCTTATCTGATTGTTAAGTAAATGGCATGAATAAATGAAGATAGATAACCTAGGGGGAAAATAATTACATTGCAAAAACGGTTCAGTCAAGCTTTATTTTCCAATTGGCTAAAGAAGAAGCTTCTTAAACTTAATATGACCTAGAAACTGCATATTCCCCAACAGTCCCAGCAGCCCTAATTAGTTGAAGAAACTAAGCATTTTACCACGTAACCTTCAAATCATCTCTTTGAATTCACTCTTTGCCTCTAAATCTCACTGGTCTGCCAAGTGTTTCTCCCTTGTCCCATTTCATATAGTTAATGAAACATCTCAATCAAGGAGCAGCTTTTTATATGTGCGCTGTTTCTGTCTGCATTTTAAAGGGCTGAGATTTGAAATAAATTACCACTCTTTGCCTTGTTCCTTAGGGTAAAATGAGTGTCAGCACCATACCATCCTTCTGACCCAGGAACGATTTGTCAGGTACCTCACCTCACTTTTTGCTCTCAGAAGAACACCTTCACGTCTCAGGAGGAGAAGAGTTCGGGCATGGGAATTCAAAATGCTTTGTTATCTCATGTACAGCTGCTGATTGAAATGTGTAGCCCCTCTCCAGCTTTGCCTTTAGAGATGGGGTATTTCGCTCTGTACCCTGCAAAAGCTCTTGTGAACAGAACACAGTTCATACTTGCCAAGGCACTGACATTGCCACACCTGGTACATACATACGGAAATAAAAGTTCATCCCGGGCAGAGGGTGACAGGGGCATTCGTGTCGTGGAAAGCCTGTCTTCCTTTTTTTTTCATCCAGCAGCTGTTTCGAAATTGTCTTTCAGCAGCTCTTAGCCCAATCTTCCAGGAACAGACCTCTAACCTAAGATATCTAACATAAGTTGACCAAAGTCGTGTCATCCTATTCCAAAGCTTGGGAAATTAACCTACACCGAGAAAGTCTGGAATCTGTACAGCATTTCTAGAGCTTCTTCCTCCTTACTCCTTGTTTCCTTTTGCTTGCTTGTTTCCACTATGACTAAGTATGACAAATACAGTTGAAATTGCCATTGGCAAATCCTTTACTAAAGAAAAAACTTTTGGAGTTTAGTCTATGTGAAATATCAAGTCACAGAATTCAGATGCTTAACACAGAAGCCTGATGACTTTCAAAATTTAAGGTCTGGTCAGCTCAGTCATGGTCAATCCTCAACATGGTCACTGTCTGCCTCTCTTTCTCACTTTGAACTGCATCTTAGTCAAGAGATTTATAAGCTTATCAGTTTTGAGGACAGCTGGTAAGCAAAAGAAGACAAAGTCAACTAGTCTACAAAACAATATTTAACACTACTTTTTTCTAAAAATACTCAATTCTGTTCCTGCTGAAGTTGTGGGGGTTTAGAATAACTACGGAACATTGTGTGTGTGAAAGTATTCCAGTGAAAACATTTGGCCAGCCTCAACAGACTCCTAGAAGTCTTCTTTCTTTGTCTTACTGTTACTAATGTGGGGATAAGTACATAATGGGGTAAAGAAATTACTTATTGACCAAGGCTCTTATCTGCTCACTTTCTGAAATAAGCACACATTGTGTATTTGATGGCTATAAAAACTGCAATGCAAATGCAAGCTCACAATCTGCAGCATTATAACCCATTAATGACAAGGCACAATGAAGAGAACAAAGGAAAACCAAAAGGAAAAAGATGAAAGAAAGGAAGGCATACATATGTAACCTCGAGGATCATCTGGAAATTTTCCATCAGAAGGTTTTCTGATGGAAAACAACATCAACAAAAATGTAAATTGCATTATTTACAGTAAATGTTTCAACTCCACAGTGGGAGAAATTGCAATGAAGCTATGTTATTTCAATACTTTTCAACATTTTCAAATCCTACATCAGGTCATAGACAAGTGCTCTAAGGTTGAAATATCCCTTAGGGGTTTACAAAAACAAACAAACAAACAAACAAACAAACACCCCACACAAGAAAGTTGTCCAGATTTGTTTGTTCACTTTGGTCTTCCTGAGTAAGATATTCATTTGAAAACCAAATTCCTACCAGGTGGAAGCAAATCCAGTGGTTTAGAATCAACTGAGTTGTCATTTGGCTCATGAATTCGACAGCTTCTGGTTTCCTGGATGTCCTTGGAATGATGTTATTCAGAGAAAGTTTGCTTCAGGTTGCAATTCCTCTCAGATGCATTTCCTTTCCAGATTATCTGGGGACACACAGAAACCAACACTACCAATGTTCTGTACCATGTTCTAACTTCTAACAATAGGGTGACAGAGAAGGTTTCTTGATGGACCTGTTCAGTATCACATAAACATCTGATATACCTGTTCTGCTACAATTGTTATTCCTTCCCTAAGAACTGCTCATTTTCTTCACGTGTAAAATTTCACAGCTGCTTGGAAATGTGCTCATGTTTCTGACACTATTTTTGCCTAGAAGAGATTCACTAACTTGAACTTTTTGAAAAATGCATTTGATTCTGGTTTCCTGTGAAAATTCACATTCCCCAATCATTATATTGAAGAATTAGAAATAGTAATATTTAGAATTATCAGACACTTCATTTATACACCTAACAACCAAACTCTCTTGGAAACCTCGCTCTAACTATGATGCTGAGTTGATGATCTTCCAGAGGGTTAATGAATAGAACACAAGACAGTTTTGCTGGCCAGTGAACTGGTTTTGCAACTCCATTGCTCACCTTTCTGTTACCAGGTATCTGTATCTTCAAGCAAACCAAAAGTTTTCCTTTAAACACTATTGCAGCATGAGGAAAAATTTACCCTGCAGAAACTTTCCACCCCATTTAAAATATATATCTGTACTGTAAGGCGTGACTGTTTCAAGGGCACACAGGAATGCAGCTTTGTTTCGTGCTCATTCTAATTCAAACCAGTTCGGCTTTGCCTACCTGGGCTTTTGCAAAATAAACCGGGCTTGTCGTCCTCACCCCGAGGTGTCCTGCCCGCAGCCGGGAGCAAGGAGCTGCTGTTCCTCCAGGCTGGAAGAGCAGTGCTGGAGCTGGCGGACTACTTGCACCACCTAGTGATGCCTGCGGGCTGGCACAACAACTCCTTCCTGAAGCACAGGTGAACCCTGGCTGGGAATGTTAGAAATGCCTGGAAGGAAAAGGGGGGGAAACAACACTTAAGACACAAATACTGTTACAAGGACTTGCGTTCTGTCCTCAGCACCACTATTTTGGATTGGTTTTTTGTCTGACACACCGTGTAACACTAAGTACATCTGCATCACATTTGTCTGGGGATCAGATGAACTAGAGAGAGACTACAGGGCACAACAGAGTGGTACTTCCTGGAGAAAGCCAGAGGTAATGGGGAGGGTCAACCACATTTCCATATGCATTTTTCTGTCAATCCAAAGTTTTCAGTCAAAAAAGATCTAGACAAACCTCCAGGTTTTCTCTCCTTCCCGCTGAAGCTGCTGGCTCTCTCAGCCTCTGCTCATATGGCAGCAAGGAGACTTTCCATTGGTTCTCTTCTGGAAACTTTTGACAGGCCTGCATCTCAAGAAATTTGAGACGTTGTCATTTTTCTCAGATTCCTCATCAGCTGTACGATTGCTCTTTGATGTGTGATTGCTCTTTGATGTCGTGATGTAGAAAACAAGGTGGAAGGTGCTGCCATCAGTCACCTGCCATGAATGTGGGCTGTAGCAGAGAGGATGCCTGTGTTTATTTCCCACCTTAGTCACAACAAGTCCATGCTCTATTGTGAAGTTGACCGTAGGTTCCTCCTTTATTTCCAGTAGGGTCCCTTAGCAGTCCCTTGCCTTTCCTGCCTGCTCCTCTGCTTCCCTACAAGCACAAACTGGAAAGAAAACAAAACAGTGCTCATCTCTTCAAGGGCTGACATCACCCATGAAGCTGGGCAAAACTTTTTTGCTGCCCATCTTCAGGAGATGTTTTCCTTCACACCAAAGGCTTTTGTGACGGTATCCAAGGCCACTCTATGTTTGATAGCATCAAAATAAGCCCAAAATAATTCCTAGGGGAGCTGGAAGACAATTCTAGTTTAAAAATCTTTTCCCTGCAAGACATTCCAGAATTGCCACCAAATGAGAGGCTTAAGAGTTGAAATCAAATATTGAGGCTGACCAGAACTTTTCCCCCTTTGTTTTCATCCACTAGTAGATATAGGAGGTCAAAACTTGATTTTTTTTCAAAGGAAAACGTTTCTTTTCCTCTGGCTTCCTTCTTAAACAGTGATCTGAGTTTTGGTGATACCTTTAGTGCCACATCACTGTAGTAATAGCAGTGAGAGAGACACTAGAGACCATAGGAAAGGTAGACGCTGACAGAGAAGATCATCATGTGGGGGAAGCCTTAGGAAAAAGCAGGGGACTTTGCCTGAAGAGAGCAGGTTGGAGAGAGAGGTGTCTGTTTCCAAGTGAAGGAGACACGGCACACCACGGACTGCAAAGCAAAGTGATCCCCAGAAAAAGATTTGCTTAGCTTCAGCTGGACAGGGGCATCTCAGTGGAATTCAGCCCTTGCCAAAAGAAACTTAACCTGCAAAAGCTCACATTGAGGCCAGAGACCTTGCCTGGGGCTAAGGGATATGTCAGGGGACTGACAGGAGATCCCCAGCCCTTGGAGTAGTGGCTGAAGGATAGGCCCAGGAATTCAAACTTAAATTGCTATACACTTTGGTGAGAACAGCACTATTTAGAAAAGACAGGCTTTGGTGTTGGTTTTTTTTTTAATCAGAATTAGGACACAGGAGTCACAAGTCTCAGGATCTGTGCTGCAAGTTACTAAGCACTTAGGTTAACTTGAATTACATTGCCTGTATCCAGCAGACCTTTGAGTAAAAGAGGGGCAATTCTTGCCTGAATTGTCAGTGCATTTCCAGGCTTTGCTGTCTAATGTTTGAAAAAAGGGCATAGAAACCTTTGAATGAAGATTCTGTAACAGAGAATTCAAAGGACTAGAATTAAAACAGAACAAGAGAAAGAGGAGATTTGTGTAAAAAATTAAAAACTAACATACCCCTAGTTCAGCCATGGGAAGCAGGAAAGGTATGCACAAAAAATCACCCTATAGACTTTTGGTAACTTCATGAGGATTATAATTCTTTCTGTTAAGTTTGAGGGCAGAGTAGATGAGAGGGGATGTGAGCAAAAGTTAGGTGTGCTGCAGTTTTCCTGCTAGTGTGGTGAAACTGAGGTTGAAGTTGTGATCCCAGAGATTAACTCAGGTACCTACTCTTAGTCCAATATTCTATTAAGATTATCCAAAGAGGTCTCACCTCAAGAGTTAAGTTACTTAAGTTGCTTAGGGATGTCTCTATATGAGCTGATAGAGGCACTTTTGGAGTCTGCATCGGTCTAGTAAAGAGCCACAGGAGGTTTTTCATTGCACTTTGGGATATGAAGATACATGTTGCCTTTTCTCTGCATGAGCATTTCTGTGATGACTAGTCACTTAATTCCATTAGCAATTAATATTAAGCACTCTCCCATCTGTGGCTGCAAAAATAAAAATGCTATTACTTTAGGAAAACCACAGGTAATTGGGCCTGAATAGGGGTGGGGGGGAGCGCATGTATGGGAGGGTGGTTTTTCTGATCTTCTGCTTTATGATTTTTTCTGCTCTTAATTTATTTGGTTCTGACATTTAAAAGGGCAAGCTAGTTGAATTTAAATCAATCCTGTTTTTTTATTAACTTGCTGATCCATTAAGGATTTCATATATTGCTTGCTTTTCAGTGAGGGCATTATTGAGAATTAGACTTAATTGCCAAAAGAGTAGACTTTTCAGGATCCCTCAGNGGCAACATTAACAGTACTTTACTTCTCTTAATACAAAGCCATTTCACTGCTGTGTTTCAAACTAAGGAAATGTTTATCTGAAAGTCTTCATTATGTTATTATCAATAGGATCCATCTCAATGCCAGCCTCTGCTGAGAGGACTCATTTTAATCTAGGTTGTTGCAGAGCTCCACTGCACAGTAATATGAATTTAATGACAGTCTCATTTAAACCTCTGAGGTTTCCAGGAACATATTCAGCTCTTCAAAAAGTTATTTTCTGCCAACAATGTTGATTGGCCAAAGACATTTTAAAGGCAACTACCTCCCCCACTCATTATGAAGGCCCAAGCAAAACTGACATCAAAAAAATGGTGTTTAAGGAACCAGTCTTTTCGTAATGATAGCAAGAGGTAATGGAGTTTGGACATGTCAATTTTAGTATGACCTTTGAGATCAATCTTCTTTTTCCTCCTTAATTTGTCACTCTCATGTTGACCTTTCCTCACTGTCACTGTACTTGCCTTCTTTCCTTCCCCTGTACTCATACAATCACATGGGTGTTCCCATGAAGCATATGCTCTTCACTGGGATACATCCTAAGAAGATTTGGTGTGTTTGTGTAACCACCCAAGTGAGGTCTGCAATGACAAAAGGGAATCCTTGACCCCAGTCTTCTTGAGCTCCAGAGTCCAATCACTAAAGCCTCCTGCTCTTAATGCTTACCCCTCTCATTCATTTGGAACAAGTGGAGGACCTTGAAGACCCATCTGCTGCTTGCATAACTCTTGTGAAGGCAGTGGGTCTGTGCCAGACAAAAATGTTGGAAATGTTAAATGTCAGAGACAAAAAATATCAGGTCCTTTCACTGGACCTCCTTAACAAATTCAAGGACAGAAAAGAGCCCAAATATTTCTATTGTTTAAGAACACAGTGCTGAAACAGGTGCACATCTGATTTGAGGCCATCAAGTAATGGAAAAACCAAGCAATGACTCTCATACATTTTCAGTTTTCTATTGGCCTTACTATTAATAGCTGAGCTTTCCTTAAAGCTTTGGCTGTGTTTTTTCACCTAAAAGTACTGGGTCTTCCTGACCTAAATCAAGGTGCTTCTCCCCAGTACTGTTATTTCAACATTATTGTCGAATCTTGTCTCAAATCAGCTTTGTGTTTAAGAGAACAAGTCACATTCCTTCAGTCTATCACTTCAATGTCCTATGGATAGCATGCAAAAAGAGTATTCACTGTTAAGGTTTCTGTGTCGATTAAACATGGTTGTGCTTGACAGCTACTGTAATTTTACATCAAGGACCTGAAACTTGCCTCGACACTGCTGTACTTGAAGTCAGATACAGTTTCCTGTCGACATTAGTAGGATTTCTCCTGAAGACGGAGAATTCCTCAGCAAGCTCTGCTATCTTGTCCCATACACTTTCTCATGCAACTGCCTGCATTCAAATGTCAAATCCCTTATTATTGTGCTTCAAAACCTGTGCCAGATATGAGAAAATCCATGCCATTAAAGAAAAACATGAATAAATGCCTTGTCACTGTTGAAAGCAAAGCCTTATGAATTCAAATTCTTTTACAAAGTCTAGATTCATGTGTAAGTCAAATTGAATAACAGATTTTTCACATCTATCTGCATAGTATACACATTTTCCAGGAGTTACACTACTCTAAATATATTTGTCACAATATTTCTGACATATGCAGGAATTTTATATCAGTAATAACATTTGAGTAGCATCAGAATATCCCTGAAAACTTTCAAACCTGTGAATCTTTAGACACTGACAGAAATAAATCAGTTACCAAAGACATTGCAGGCAAGCAGGTTTCTCTAAGTAGCTGGGTGGATTTAGCCACTCCCAGAATCAAGCTCTCTGTGAATGCAGATGGGCAGCAGAGTCATGATGGGCTTGGCTTCAGTTCAGTCCCTTGGATGGGAACCTGCACAGACTCCACAGGTTGTATAATCATATATGGCTTACTTAAAATCCGTGTGATCCCAGTCCTTCAGTTACTGCCACAGTTCAATGGCTGCTAAATACAATCTGCATTTCCTATCCATAGGCAGCAAGTGTTTCCAGATCTGCCAGAGTTTGGGGGACTGACAGCACTCTAAGGCAGCAGGACCAATGGTCAGAATGTAGGTTTGGTGCTGTTGGTTATCAGGACATCTCAGTCATGACCCAATAGCAACTGCTCAGTCTCTGCCGAAACTTATGTCTGAAGCTCTAGTTTGTCTGCCAACTGGTTTGTTTTAACATAATGAACCAAAAATGGCATGAGTGGTCCAGCAGCAATTCTCAGTAGCTAACATTGAAGAAAAGCCAATGATCCCTGTTTGCCCTTATGAATTGGACTGGCATGACCTGAGCATGCAACGGTCTATGTTTTTCAAAGTCAGTTTGAAAATGGCTGTGAACAATTTAAGGACCCTCCAAAACTTTGGAAGTTTCCAATCTGTGCCTGTGGAATATTTTAAGTTACTAAAGCAGTAACAGTCCTAAAAACTTCTCAGGCCAAACAGCTGCTAGTTGTCATGTTTCCATATTTTTCAAATGGTTCTGGGAACTATTTATGACCAGTGCTTTGCAGTTTGGCATGGAAAGCAGGCTGTAATTTGGGAACTACTGCATCTAAAACAACAGGCTCGTTCCTCCATTGCTTTAGCACAGACACTCCTGTGGAGCTGAAGAGCTTAAGAGGACAGAAAAGGGAGTACCTCTGTGCTGCCCACAGAGATGACTTATACCTTTGAGAGAATGATAAGTCCACCTCTGTTATCTCTTGAGAAAGACATATTGAAAGCCACCAATCTGTTTTGCTGGTGGTCTAAAACTGACTCCACCTAGGTACAAATAACTTAACAAGCTGTGAAAGGAGAACATTAGAGTAAGCCTGGAGACTTTTTGCCCCGAAGTTAAAGTTTCTTCTAGTAAGGGTTTCCTTGGTCAGACAAAGCCCCCACTCTCATTATCTGATGCCTTAGCTGAGGATTTGCCAACAGCAAGGCTGCATGACTTCTGAAGGCTGTGTGTGCAGCAACCCTGTGCCCAAAAAACAGGGAAAACAGGAGCACAGGAACATTTCAGAGATGCTAAGCTTTAAGCATGATTTAGACACACTCTTCCCCCTGAAGGTCCCAGGGTCTACTGATAAGGAAGACTGAAATGAGTCTGCAAATGCTGGGCCAGTGACCACACCAGCTGCAGTCTCTTCTTCCCTCTGAGGTGCTTGGGTGGCTGAGAAGATCAAAGCAGCAGGCACACACTTATTGCTGATCAGCAACTGCCGCGCACATAGAAAAAAAAAGGTCTAGTTTGGATGCGATATTCTTACGCATTAGGTGCTGTTTGGCAAATCCTATGCAGCAAAACCTGTCTGTTTACTGCCTTATTCTATATGGTAATAGAATCCTTTTTATCTGATTTTTTTTTCAGTGCTTCTTCCCCACGCTCAAACGCAGATGATTGTATATACTTGCAGCTTTTTAGATCCCCTGATAAAATGTCATTTCCCCTCCTGGAGATATATGCGTTACTGTCAATGCCTGACAGCCAAATGGATAAGCAGCAATTTTTTATTATTATTTTTGTTTTAAGCAGCTGGAACTTTCTCGCGTTGCTTTTTTCGCTGTGACACCGCGGCACCTCCGGAACGAGCAGAGGGTCGACCCTCGGCGCTGCGGGGGCACGGCACTCCTCAGCCGGAACAGCCTCGTCACACACCACAGCAGTTCCACTGCTGACATAACAACAGAATTACACAAAAAAGGCAAAAAAACAAACAAACAAAAACAAACCTCCGAACAGCAGCCGGCATTGCTCAGGCTCCGTGGTCCCTATGGACGCACTGACTTCGTTCTTGCAGAGCCTTCGCGGCGCTGCCTTGCTGGAGTCAGCGCGGGCTCTCACGTCTGAGGGGGCATTGACTCAAACGAGCTCCACAGAAACACCTTCAGCTGCGCAAGTATAGCAGAAACACGCAATCCCTGCCCTGTGACTGCCTGGCACAGCTGCTGGTATAGGTTTGCAAGCGTTGCTTCATGGAATACTCCTCGGAGGGAACTCTGTGCAAAAGGCATGATATGACTGCTTCCATCTCCTATAATTACTCTAATCAGGGGACAGTCAGACCTTTTAGGCAAAAAAAGCACTGTGACAGCATAGTTGATAATATTCCCAGACTATCTCCTTATTTTCCAACAGATTAGATTTGGTGTCCAGCCTTAAGAAAGCAGCCTTAAAACTGACAAATCTCAGCTCAAAAGCCAGAGCGCCTGATCTTTCCACTGCCTTTGATACTGTCTGTGCAATCAACTTTTCAACTTACCTGCAAAATAAAATGTTTTTAAAGAATCAATTTGTTCTTTCTAGACTTGCCTCAAAACCGACTCTGCCCCCTTCCCCCCACCCTCCCCCACCCCTCCCAATATTTTGATTTGGGATTAAAGACCTACATTTTCTGGACAGGGGAGTAAGAACCAGCTGCAGTTATGGGCTATGGGGTGAGTAGTTCCTCCAGTTACTGCAGGCACTGAGTTGTAGTTAAGAATTACATGCAAGGAAGTGGTGCCCTGGGAAATGTGAATGTTTAGTGATGACCCAGGAACCTTCTACAATGACCTAGCAGTCAATGGTCCACGTTGCCATAAACTATATCTGATGTTATTAGGAGTAAAAGTATAGATGAGGTATCTATAAGAAAAAATAAGTAGCCAAAAGGTTAATTTTGTTAATATGGTGAGCAATGAATCTCTAAGATTATAAATCTCATAGAAATAGGTATTCACATCTCAGTTAATATATGCTAGTGGATTTACTTTGAAATCAACAGTCTGTATGAATCAAGTTAACAGTATGAGTGAATTTGTTCTGTGACCTAATTAAAAAGAGCTAACAAACTGATAAATGCAGAAGAAGTTTGCAAGGATTTTGTCATCAGTCCATTGATTGCCTTTTTATTTTTCCTTTAGAGGTTATTCCAGAGTAAGGGTTTTATAGAGTGTTCAGTTTGATTGTAATTAAAATGCTAGTGTATTTCATGTACCTATTTTAGAATCAGAGCAAAGATGTAAGACTACACAGCAGAATACCTTTTTAAATCAAGTGCCTGTTTTACAAAAATGCTGAAAAATTGACAGGAATTAGAACTTCCTAATGGGAGCAGATGGACGCTTACCAGCTTCGAAAAGCAACACCTACAGGTTTAAATATCAGATTCATGGGCTCCTGGGCTGCAAATAACCACTGGCTAGCTCCACGTGCACAAAAATAAATACACACCTTAGAGACATTTACAAGTGGAAATAACCACAGTGGTTGAGGTTTTCAAGAGCAGAAGTCCAAGCTGTATAACTTTATTCCTCATCATTTTTCTCTGCTCTTTTTTTCATTCTGCTTCATTTTTTTTAAGGAAGCTAGAAGTGTTTGGGTTACACACATCAAGAAAAGGGTTTCCCTTAGATTACTGCTTTCCTTTTTTGTCTCTTGCAAACATTACCACTGTCAGGTTTAAAATTTTTTCTTTGTAACATTTCAAAACCTAAACTAGTCTGAAGCATGATACCTACCAGGCCTCAGCAGAAAGTCACCATCTCCAGCAGAAGTCACCATCTTCCCCAGTAGGTCCTGGAGTCACTGCACCAGTTGTGTCAGAGGCCTCCAGCTGGACAGACCTTCTACAGCAGATGTAGCTCTGCAGGTCTCAGGTTGCCAAGAGGACCTGATGCCGCTCCATGAAGCTGGGTGTGATGGTCACCCCTTCTGCAGAAGGTGTGCTGTTGGTGACGACTCCAGACCTGGGACAGCTATTCTCTGTTGTTCATCTTTGTAGGGGAATATTGAAATGCTATTCAGATCTGACCAATGTAGGGGAGTTAAAGGGGAAACCAGCATCCATAGGGCTCCTGGATGGTCCTTACACAGCTGGCTTTCTCCCCTGGACATCTGGCTGCCAGACAGCTGTCACATCAGAGAATCATGTACATCTGCAGCCGCAGTTACTTCTGCTCAAAAGCACAGGCCAGAATGCCAAGCTCGGCAACAAGGCATTTCATTGTCTCTCTTTCCTGACTGACCCAACTCAACCTTCCCCCTGCAGGGGCCTGCCTGCTGTTTTCTCCTTTGCAGTCCTGTTGGGTACAGAGACAGGAATGGCCGTGTACCTCACCAGCCAGAGATCTTCAAAGAAAGCCCATCACGCTCCTCACCCAGAGGTGGGCAGTATGTGAGTCAATGGCAAAATGTATCACTTTCCATGTGCCGCATTAGAAAATGGAGATGGTTGGGTGCCCTTAGCAGGAGTTTTGCAGTGTTGCCCACCCAGGACTGCTGCAGGGTCCTGCTTTTGGCTGTTGAGAATGAGCAGTGCCATTACTCTGGAATTATTCCTGGAGGGGACATGGCCCACGGGGCCCTGGCCACACAGCAGCCACTGCCATCTCACTGGGATATGGGTACCCTCTGGGTACCTCACCAGGATATGGGCCCCCTACCAGGATGCAGAGCTCTCCTTCTGGAACGTGGCCACCCACAGGGCACCTCACAGTCACGGATGCCCATTGTCTCCTACCCCAGCTCCCACTTCTCCCTGTTGCACAAACCTGCACACAGCAGCCTGACTCGCAGCACTGCCTTTCATGTTGCCAGTTCCCTGGATCCCCTCAGTACTGAAATGACACATGTTTACAGGAACAATAAACTTTTTTTGGTCTGAACAAAGTGAGATGATTGAGAAAGCGGGCTACTCCCAGCAGGAGTTTCTCTGACGCGTTTCCCAGACATCTCGGCTACACAGGCATGCTCTGGCCATCCTGTTAGAGGAGACAGAGATGAACCCTGACCTTTGGGATGCCAGTGATCAGCAGGACCTGCACACTCTTTGATATCCCCAGTGGGATATGTGGCCAGTGGAGAATGAAGATTAACAGTAGATTATCATTGCCTAAAGGAAGTCATGTTGCCACTGAGTGCTGCCATTCTGGATATGATGGAACTCTAGTACGAACTGGGGTCAAAGACAGCCACAACTGGTATCACTAATGTGTTTTCCTCAGTGCCTTTAGTGCCAGAGTGCAGGCCACAGTTTGCGTTGCTTGGAGGGGTGTCCAGTACACTTGGAATTGGCTGCTCCAGGGGTGGAAACACAGCCTTACCATCTGCCATGGAGCAATCAAGACTGCTCTGGAACAGGGTGGTGCTCCAGAACACTTGTAGTACATTGATGATATCATCATGTGGAGCAATACAGCAGAAGTTTTTAAGAAAGGGGAATGTCCAAATCCTTCTGATATATGACTTTGCCATAAAACGGAGGGGCTGCATCTCCCTGCCAGCCTGCAAGAGTGGATGTACTACCACAAGTGGGAGCCTGTGGGTTGGCTTGCTTTGGCACGCATCTCATGTGGCACCATCTCATCCCCACAAAAAACCCTGGAGGTCCTTTTCCCACCCAGTGGCATTCTCTTGTCAGAGCTGCTCATGGTGGGGGACTCTCAGCCTACAAAAATGGCTGCTTCTTTTCCTGGCAAGAGCAGAACAAGTCCCATGCAAAATTTGAAATTTTGCCCACTGTTAACACTCCTACAGTAGCCTGTAATGTGAGGAGAAGTCCATTGGGCTGGGAGCCTAGTGAACCACACAGTTTGCAATTGACCACAAACTCCCCTCAGCAGCAACTGTCTTCACTGATCTTGTAGCCCATCCCCTGGCAGTGAACTGACATGTCCTGGTGGTTCTTCTGCTGGCAGAGGAGCATTGTGTCTGTGCAGATCAGCTAGCAGTCTCGTGAAGCACCAGGTGGGGTTCTTGACTGGCTGCTGTTGAGGATGAGTCAGTGGTAACATCCTATGTCACACATTTGGTGCCATGGTGTGGCTATGGCCACATCTTTGAATTATTCTGTGCCTCAGCTCCCCAGTCTAGCCTTACCAGGCAGCACCAAATCAAGGAAGGGGAGAAAAAGAAATTAAAAACAAGCCCTCAAACCAGCAGGGTTATTCTGGCCAGCTCTGAGAAGATTCAGTGCCTGCTTAGTGCCTTTTGGAAAGACTGGAGGAACTCATGACCCCCAGCACAGCAACAGGAAAAGCCCCTGACACTCTGCAACCACCACAGGCACTGTCAGCATCCCTGTCTCTGGCATTCCCACCAAGGGGCCCGTCACCATCTTCCCACTCAACTTTTTGCTGCAACTCTCCTTTGGCGGTTTATGATGGCAATAAATCCAGCAACAAACTTCACCTGTCCCCTCACCTCCAGCACAACCTCTGCTGCAGATGACACCAGCTTGAGTTCTCTGACATACACAGGACTAAAGGAGACCAAGAAGGCTTGTTGGAACAGCCCGTGGGCAAGGGACAGGTTTGGCCATGTGGCTTAGCCCAAGCGTGTCAGAGCTACAATATTGTGCTGCTGCAGATCTGGTGCTTCCAACAAAGGAGGAAGATGCAGAGAACTCATATTACCAAGCTTAAAAACACAGCCTGGGCAAGGGAAGAATCCTATCCTGTCCTTTTTCCTACAAAAAGCTTATATTGTGTAAGAACCGTGGTAAAGCCACTTATTGTCAGCATGGCTAAGCTTTAAAAATAAGCAAAAAACAACCACCAAATCAGAATCAGGAACCTAGCATTTCGGCCCTTCACAGCATTAGCAAGGCCTGAATAAGGCAGCTGAATGAAGACATGAGCTTGCTTTGTCCCCATACAAGCCATAAGGAAGCTAAGTCATCCTCCATTCAAGCAACTCACCTTTCCAGCATCTCGGTGTGTGGGCAGGATCTCCCGCTGGCCTGCAAGGTACCGCAGAACCATTAATTTGTGCTTAGCTACTCAGTTCTGTTAAAAAAACAACTTAATACAAAGCAGATTCTTTGCATGTTTTCAGCCCAGCAGGTTTTATCTTGGTTTTCTAGCAGGGAAAAAACTAGCAGGTTTTCTGCCAGGGTGCAAGGAACTAGTCAAAGATAAGGATGACCTGACTGCAGGTTTAAGGGAAAATGATTTCTCAGGTTGCCAATCCCACTGTGTTCTCTAGTTTCAGCTAGCTCATCGCCAGAACACTTCCCTGGGTGGAGGGGGCAGCAGTGGCTGGTGGTACAAAGGGCAGGACTTCCTCTATTGATCCAACTTGAAATCATTAACACACAGCACAGGGAGAGGCACACATACCCAGACCCTGCCATCTCTATGCTATGCTCTTACATCTCCTTTGTGGTCCGTGGGCAGGCCCAGGTATCGCTCCTGTTCCCTGTCCTCACCATAAACTGCATAAATGCTACCTACAAAACTTCCAAGGGGAGCAACCCCAAACCTGCCCCTTATCTGGACAGAGACAGCCCCTGTCAACCTGCAGCCCCCCAGAGCTATGTCCTGTGGTAGTGGTGCACCCTGCTCTTTGTTGCTTGACTGCTAACAGCATGGCTCAGAAACCTAGATTTCCACTGTCAGGTTAAGATGATACAGGATGGTGGTAGCATCACTTAGAAGAAAACATTTGATCAGAGAAGACTAAACCTCACTTGTTATGCCTCTTAAGAGCATCCCAAACTGTTCAAAGCTGCAGCAGCTGCATACACAACTATTCCCTTAAGGTCATCAAATTCTGTTTGCCTTAATCCCTTAGCAAATAGGAATTGCTCTGTGCTAGTAGGAGGTAAGAATGACCAAGCCCCAGAAGTTAGGTTAGCATCCTGCGCTAATCCAGCTCAGGTTTTCTAAAATGGCCAGGCTGTCCAGAGAGGTGAAATGTCACCCTCACAGATTATCCCAGGCTCCACAGCTCTCAAAACATATTCAATATCCATATAGACAGTACTGTAGCCATAGGGACGATGGGTGACATAATTTTTTATTAATCTTCTGCTAATTCCCCAAGTGAGACTGCAGGAGAAAGTGCGACCTGCGTTGCCTCTGAAACTCACATTTACGTTCTACAGCTTCCATCAAGTTGCATTCCTTCTCACATGGCAGGGAATATTGCCTTTCATGCCCATTGGGCCCATCCTCCCAAATCACAAACAGGTTCAGCATTCCATTTGAACCTCATCTGCATGTGTACAGCTCCCATCTTGTGCCCTGCCCTCACTGAAGTGGGCAGGGAAATGAAAACAGTATGTTGAAAAGGAAAAAGAACCTATTTCTGGAGCCACTGTCCCTGTCTGCAGTCAAGTCTGCGCATGCACACCCCTGGCGTCTCTGTACTGGCTCCCCCAAACTCACCTGGCTGGTTTAAGATCTTCAGGACTTCTTGCTGGCACTGCTCCTGCCTCTGGTTGCAAATGGCTTCCATAGCCATTAATAAGTGGAAAATAGAAGCTGCAGGTTCCTTAATAAAGTTTATTTAATCATAACTATGTTTAGGAAAATACACTTGTAAAGGTTAATATAATGCAATTTAGTTTAACTTTATACTACATTTTGGACAAAAGACTTCTTATACATGATTTAGGTAAAAACAGGATGTATGATCTGGCTCGTTTTACATCTATTACAAACGTAGAAAAAACGGTCATGCACTACAGTAGAGAGCATGAAAAAAATTACCTTTGGTTTAATTCAGAGAATACAAGTATTGCACTGTAAAAGCATCAAACATGGTGCAACTAAACATCATAAACATGTTTCCATGCCAGCTTACGAAAGTTAGCTAGTGTAATTTTAGAGGGGGAAAAATATATATACACATAAAACAATTCCATTAGCTATTTGGATTCTGTTAATATCATATGCACGCCACACATCTACACAACTGACATGCATGAAAACTCTTGAATTTGATTTAATACCTTTCAGCTACATTAAATCTGTTGAAATCAATTACATTACTGTATCTTCACTGGCCTGTCAGCTGTTAAAACATTCTTCTTTAAATGACTAAAGTTCCAGCCTAGATCATCAAAATCCAGAAACAGCAATTACAATATCATGGATTATACATGCCTAGCTACTCATTTCCTGTTTCTCAGGGCAGTTACTTTGAATGTATAGATTCATACAGCAAAAGCCCAAAACACCACATTACTCAACTGAGAGCTGGCAGTGTAGGGGTATCAGCGTGCTAATCCTTCCAACCATGTATTGGATGTTCAACACTCATACAGGTACTATTGCCAAAAAACACAAAAACTCTAGCATTGGAAAAACCAACACAAAATAACTTAAGAATATTGAAAAAGATTAACCAAAAAAAAAAAAAAANAAAAAAAAAAAAAAAAAGGCATTGTTTGAAAGGAGATACAGCAATGTAAGACCACCATGTATGGTGGGCTACCTGACCTGCACTCCCTCTCAAATATTCAATATTAGCAGTGCTTAACACTTTAGATACACATAATGCATTACATCCTTGTCTTTTTACTGTAACATAATCCCAAACTTTGCAGATTATTCCAACACAGTTCTGCACCAACATTAGGTATTTCAGGACACTGTTGATGGGTCTCATATAAAGAATGAACTTTTCTTCTTCTTAATACGTTAATAATTTATTTTCAGCTTGTCATCTTGTGTTTAAGAAAGACTGCCAAAGAGGAGCAAACTGTTGTCATTGAAGAGCTCTTGTCAGATAGCACTGAAACCTTGACCACTTCACAGAAATGTGCAGCGCATTTCAGAGAACCACCTTTGTTCTTATCTCACACAGAGAGATTCAGAGTCAGTCAACAGCATCATTTTCATTTAAAGACAACCGAGAAAAAATTATCAGGCCAGTCCATGAGTTTATTTGAACTTCGCTGAAGTCCTTGAAGTCTCTGACAAGATGGCAAAGGCTCTTTGCAAGGATATGAAGGAAGTTATAAAACCTCTACAGAGTACTGGAATTCCCAGCATCTACTCACATCGCTCACAAATGGTGGCAACATTTATGTATAAAGAAACACTATCATGAAGAAAAAAAAATACATCTAAGACTACTACAACCGGTAGTTTAGGAAAAAAAATCAACTAGGTTTATTTTCTAAATGTTTAACATAAATATAGTTGCAACTTGATCTTGAGTTGACAATGATTGTCACAGCCAAGGTAAGGATTGAACACTATCTATGCAAACAAAAACTCACTATACATTATACAACGTATTTCTGCCACGAGGGATGACTTCCCCCTCAAATCTTTGGCCTCCTATTACCAATCTCTCCCAAAAGCAGAAGCAATGTAGCATTGTTGCTCTCTATTCATTCAAGGAAGGGAGTTTCTTTGGAGGAGAGGATGCTGTGGGAACACCCAGTGAAGAATGGGGTTTATTCCAGAACTTTAACATTGAGAGTTATTTGCTATACAGTGCTCTGACAAATGCTGTCTGAGCTGTTCAACTCCACTCTCCAAATAACACCCGCCTCCAAATTTGCTTCTTTGGAGATGACAATGAGAGAAGCTGCCCCCAACCGCTCCCACTGGAAAGGCAGCTAATGACCATCGGAAGAGCAAACAGATGGGACTTGGAGGGCTTTGTTTCTTTCCTGCTGGTTTGGATTTTGTTTACATTTTGCCACTGGTTGGCTACAAGCAGTTAAGTATGCAATTTCTCGTGTGTGTGTGCTAGAAATTAAATCTCTTTAGAATTAAAAACTCCCATTATAACATGTAGACCTGAGATGACAATCTGATCATTTACATATTTCTCTCTGCATGGAAGTAGGATGATTTTTATTAAATGTAACTTGAATGAATAAGGAGCAGAAATCCCTACAGTTTTTTAATGCCAGGTTTGTTGCTTACCAGTTGATTTATCTTTATTTGTTTGAAGGGGGTTTTTTGTGTATGAGATGTTAGATTATATCATTGCTACTATTCTACTTTTTTCAAGCTCATGATGTTTGACTGCTGTCCACCACGGAAATGAACAGGGAAGGGGAAAAAATAATCATCTGGACTTGCAGAATCTGCAGACTGTTTCCACTGAGAATGATTATTTTCCTACCCAAATTATAAATCAGATTTTATTACTCTCTAGGTGTATTCAAAATATCAGAAGTGGCATTTCCATGATAGATTAAATCCTATAAAGGAGTGTTTTTAAATTATATTGACATCCTTTTGCTCAAGGACTATATAATTTTAAAGCCAGTTAAAAATACATAGCCAGGCAGTTCATAATTTCAGCAACTTCATGCACAGCTAATCACACCCCAGGAAAACAAGAAAAATTTACAATAAGGAGCATCACAGAAAACTGTCTCATGGTAAGCAACAAGCCTGAATGTTTCCAAATAAAAAAGCTCATACATACAAAATCAAACATGCATATATAAAGTGTACATGTTCTGCACAAGCACTATTCCTAAAGGATTAAACTGCATAGGTAAAAATCAAAAACAATGTGCAATATTTTAAGCCCTTAAAGCACAATCAAAAAAAAAAAAAAAAGGCAGAAATTAATAATAACAAACTTGCTCCCCCACAACAAAGCCAATTATGTATCAGTGATTAAGATATTAATCAAGACAGAGGTACTCCAATCAAAAGTTGGAAGGATGACTCTCAAATTTTGGCTCATCATTCATGCTTAGGGGATCTGAAATGTATGTTCATAATTGTAATTAGCTTAAACAGTTATGTTCATCACTAGCCAACTTTGATTTCTTTTACAAAGTGCTCTTTATGTAATAGAAGCTATA
Organism: Grallaria varia; assembly: GCA_013396735.1. Classification (NCBI taxonomy): domain Eukaryota; kingdom Metazoa; phylum Chordata; class Aves; order Passeriformes; family Formicariidae; genus Grallaria; species Grallaria varia. The sequence goes on from VWZG01011477.1 coordinate 93,570, forward strand.
TTCCTGGTAGAAAAACCATCAAGTAGTTTAACATTTTGAACATCAAGACACATCAAAATTATCTAAAAAAAATGGGTAAGGGAAGAGAGAAGAGAAAGAGTTGGCTGCTAGAACAAAAAACAACTAATGCCAGTGGCTCTATAAACATCCAACTTGTGTACTGCTAGCTCCAGTCTTGTTCCTAAAACTCAGTTTATAAAAGAACTGCATATGCTAATAGACTAGAAGCTTACATTTACTTTACAGGACACAACCTCATACACCCTACCTCTCTACTCTAATTAAGAGATCTGATAGTTAATGAGTTCATCATTACACATAAAGTTGTCAAAAATATTTTCAACTTTAAAAAAAAACAAAAACCAATGCATACACTAAAGCAAACCGTGCTTAAAAAAAATCTACAGTATCTGTACATAAGCTGTGTAAGATCTTACAAAAGAAGATTCCCCAAACCGCTATTTCTATTCCTGCCCTTTTGCTGCCTTCTCAAGATAATACACATTAACTAGGTGCCGGTTGAGGTGCTTGCTGTATTCACCTTCATTTTTAAATGAGCGGTCACAAAAAATGCACACATAGTTCTCCCTGGCCACTGTGGTATCTGGAGTTCCTTGTGATGTCTTTGGACTTGCTTCTTCTTGTACAGAGCGAGCACCATTTAACCCCGAGTCATCACTTCCTTCTGATATGTTGTCACTTATGTCGCTGCCTTCATGGCTGTGGATGCCCTCATCCTCATCCATTTCCTGAGATTCATTCACTGCTGTGTTATCCCGAGGTAAGGCCAGAGCTACTTTAGGACTTTGTGTACCCCCTTCTGGGGGCACAGGTGCTGGCACAGCATCTCCTGCTGGCTCTGTTGCTGGCAGGCATGTCTTGGTCAGGTCCACTGGGTCTGAGTTGCTCACAGTTTCTGCCACAAAGGCTTCCTCTGGCTCCTTCTCAGGTGCCAGATCTGGTACGACATCCGTGAGCACATCCACGCTTTTTTCAGAAGACACTGCATGGGAAGACTCCTCAGAGCAAGCATCTTCGCCTCTGTCCACCTGTCTCTCCTCCTTTTTTGCACCAACAGTATCTTCGTTCTCTCCTGCTGCAGCAGGCATTTCTTGGTCCTCTACCTCAGCTTCTGTGTTTGCATCCTGAGCTGGCAGACAAAGCTGCTCTGGATCTTGGATGCAGTCTCCTTTAGGATCAGTAATCTCATCCTTGAGAGCAGGACCATCATTGTTGTTTAATGCCACTGTGTCAGTGGGATCTTGCTCCTTCTGGTTACTGACCTCAGTGTCCAGCTTCACGTGTCCGTCTTCTTCTGTGATATGATGCTCATCCGGCACCTCCTCTTCCTCGATCTTCTCTTGATCGAGTTTACTGCTTTTTTTAGTGTGCTTAGTTTTCAGAGCTTTCTTTTTTCTGTTTTTCTTGAGACAAAAAGTTTGCTTTTTAGGCTCCTCCACTGGTACAACATCACTTTTTTGAGCTTCCTGGCAGTCTCTGGGTTTAGCTTCCACTTTCTTTTTCTTTTTTGTTACTACTGAAGTATCATTTGCAGGCTCTTGCTTTGAGGAAGTTGCTTCAGTCTCTGCCTTTCTTTTGACCTTCTTTGTTTTACATGTTTTCTCTGTACTTTTCTCAGTTTTAATATCCACCTCCTTGCTTTCTGAAGCTGATTTCCGACTTCTGGTTGTCACCTGGCCTGCAGAAACATTGCTTGTTGACTTCTTTTCCTTTGCCAAATTATCTTTTTTCTCCACCTTCACAATTTTCTCAGTTTTCTTTGCAGCTGAATCCCCTTTTGTTGGTTCCTTCTCCACTTTGTCATTAATGCTCTCCGAAAAGTCAGCTTCACTCTTTTTAGTCCGTAGCTTCACCTTTGAAACATCCATGGTGATGTCAGCACAATCAGGATGCCTGGATTTGATGTGATACTGCAGGTTACATTTTTTAGATGCTGCATAATCACAAACAGGACAGAGAAACTGGCGTGGATTGACGTGGAGCTCAACGTGCTTTTTGAAATTGCTACGGTCAGCCGTTTTGTAGTTACAGTGTGGGCAAATCAGAGGCTTTGGCCCATTGTGAACTTGCCTTGCATGACGAGTTACTTCATGCTGGTTTGAGGCCACATAGCTGCACTGATCACATTTGAATGGCTTCTCACCTAGGGAAGGAAGGACGGAAGGGAATGATGGTGATTATTAAGCATGGAGGTTGGGGAGCATTCACTTCCCACTAATACAGATACAGAAATGTGAAACTTGAAAAGGATAAAAAAAAAGTATCCATGCGCCTTTAAAATTAAGCAAAGTTAACGTAAGAAATCCACAAGTCACAAACACATTCACGGGACACTAAGAACAAAATACAAGAAAAGAAAGAAGGGGTGAGGGTTGGGAGGAAGGGGATCCAAAACCAAACAAGCAATAACAACGTCACATGTTCTGGCTAGGCATACATACCGGCAGAGATCTCTCTACAGTAATATTAGCAAATGGAATCCATACCCAACTGGTCCATTGAATGCATTGTAGAAAAATGGAAATGTAACATTTGATAAATAGCAGTTTCACACAAACGTTTCAAAAAAGTTGAACTTTATACAGATTTAGCATACTTCATGTTTGCATTGAAAAGAAAATGAGGGAAAAGAAGCTAGCAAAGACCTAAGCACATGAAAGGGTGCCTGGATCATCTTTACCTCTGAAAAAATTCACTGTTTTGGTGTCTCAAACACATGATGCACTGGCTGCAGGCTATTCTTGGCAAGTCAACCAAATGCAGCCCAAAGCCTTTACGTTACTACTGAAATCTGCATGTACAGTTGTACAGTGACTCTTGTAGAAGGGCTCCTGAAATGTTCTGCTTAATACATGCCACTACAGCGGAAGTGGCTTCCCATTTACACATCAAAGCAAACAGGAAAAACACTTCTAGTGCAACAGTTCAAGTACAGAAATACTCTGAGACCATCTGTGCATGTGCTGAGGAATTTGGAATGCTCCTGAGCCCTGAACCAGCACCTCAAAACTGACCTGCAGAACTAATGCATGCCACATCTTCAATAAGCTGAAAATCCACTTCAGTCTCTTCTGCTCATGGTACACAAGTGCTTCTTCCACCCCTGCAACCTGCTGTGCTGACACTGCCCATACTCAAACTGCTCCTTTGTAGCATGACTCAGGAGCCCAGAGAGCCTGCAGTGAAGATGTGGTGCCTGTTCGTGTGTTAAACACACGACTGATCTGCAACACCCTCAAAAACTCTAGAAAAGGCTAGGCAGTAAGGATGGGGAGACTTGTTTAAGAGTCCAGACCCATTTTGTGTCTGCCTCCACCATGTATTAAAGAAGACTTACTTTGTTTCCCTCCCTTCCCACTTTACCTCCTTCCTTTTTCCCTTCACTTCCGGGTGACATTTTCCACAAGTTTAAGCTTGATGTGCTTATTGCTCACCCTTTTGCCCCGTATGGAGCTTTTATCACCTACACTTCAAGAAACAGTTCTGTGTAACATGCAGTGAGGACAAGAACAGTCTCTCTCTTATCTACACATGAACAAGCTGTTTTAAGTTCATAGAGTGCTCAGAGGTAACTGCAATGGGGTAACTCAAACAATGTGTGAAGACTTTGTGTCCATCACCTCTGTATCCAGGGGGTATATTGCAAAAGTGAAAAGGACATGCACCAAAAAAACCAGCTGTGAATTAGGCTCTAAACCACTGCCATTCGCTGTCTGACACAGGAAGAAAGCTACAGCACCATTTGGCCTTAAAAGGCCAGCCTGTGAACTGCAGGAGCCCAGAAATTGCCATAGAGAAGGTTCAGCCGCCTGGGCAGTGCAGTAAAACATGCAATAGAATTTAGGAGAGCTAGTAATACAACATCCCTGATACCAAGTCATGCCCTCCCTCCCAGACCTTTGTGGCAAAGATCACAGGCAGATCCCACTCCATATCTTATCTGGATTTGAGACTTCCTTGCACAGAACAAGGGGAGAGTAATACCTTCATGAAATGGTTTCCAGGTTCAGTATTGACCAAATTGTTTGCAAATCTGGTTTGCTTTCTGCTTCCAGAAACTCTGGTTCAGCCAAAAATGTTTTTTCTTTCTGGAAGCAGAATACTGCATTCATAAAATTCTCAAACCAAAATACTGCCATGTCATTTTAAAGTTGGCTATTTTTAATGGCCCCAAGCCACACCTCCACTATAGTTAAAATTGCCTGCCTCCTGGTTTCAGTTAAAAGCCTCATTTTTTGAAACTGAAACAATTACTGCTCAAGAGATTTTTCATTCTTGTTTGCTAGCATTAGGAATTCACCTAGGTCTGGTCAACTCACATTTCAGCAAACCAAAAGCACAGGCTGAGATCTACCTGAACTCCCCTACAAGAGTTCATAAAAGACAATTGTGCTTGTGTCTGTGGTGTTACAACTCACAAAAATGCTGTTAGCTTGTTCAAAAAGAGATTCACAAGAGAACTAGAACAGATGCTTGTAATAGCACAGCTCATGACCAGTAATGGGAAATGAAGTCTAGTGAAAATTGCTAATTTGACTTATAGAGCCAGAAGACCAAGCTACTTGTGAACAATCTCTGAGTTTACCTTTTCTCCTCTGGGTCTCCTTGACACAAGCAGACACTAATTTACATCACTGTGTCATACTAAGCAAAAGCTAAGGGTTCCCTCAGATCATCTGGATGAGATGAAATCCCAGACGTCACAGAGGAGACCCTCAGCTACTCAAAATTCTCCCAGCTTCACTGATTTGAATTCATCACAATGCTGTATTTATTACAAGACTACTAGAGCAACCCTACAAACCTCAGAATACATCTTGGAAAGTAAAAAGGAAAGAAAAAGATATATTCCCGTTATGACTTTTATTAACAACACTTAGCATTTCCTTAGCCAGTAAAGACAACCTTCCCCATTAAAAGAGGAGCTAAAGCTCAGGCCATGCTGAGTGAGATGGAGTCAGACACAGACCAGGGCAGTCTGCTCTAGGTGGCCCTGCTTGAGCTGAGGCCTGAACCAGACGACCTCCAAAGGTCCTTTCCAACTTCAGTCATGCTGGATACAGTGAACCACCCCCTCTTCCTCAGTCCCACTACTACTGCACCTTACCAACCTGAGTGTGTGCGCATGTGCCTGGTTAAATGAGTCTTCTGAGAGCTGGAATATGGACACATAGCACATTGATAGGGTCGCTCTCCTGCAAAAACAAACAGCAAATTAGTTACTGAAACACAGCAGATTCCCAGACTTGGTTACCAAGCCACACAGGCTGTCACAGATCCTCAAGTTGTATTTGAAGGCATGTTATCTCTCAGCAAAGGGACACAGTGAGAATCATATGCCCGAGCTGGATCAGCGCAACATGTCATGCTGCATGAACAAGAATAAAAGGGATGAATATGAAGGCAGTGCATCCTGATGTCCAGCTGCAGTCGACAGTAATCTTGGGCAAAAAGTGATGAGGACAGGCACCTTTAAGAAGCCTTAAGCCTTCTGACTTTCCTACAGCATTTTCTCCCTGCACTCAGAAGATGCACAAAAGATACAGATCCTGTAAGAAAACAAGTATGTTCTTGCTTCATATTACACCTTACCTGAAATCTCAGTGTTTAATTTGGATTAAGATGGGGCACAACCATCCAATCAGCAGATGTGCATTTCCCAAAACACGAGCGCAGATCAAGACCAGGTCTCTACTTTCAAAGTTTTACTGGCAGAGTGGAATTAGCTTGCAACATGGAAAACCATGACACCCTGCTCAGTCAACCTAAGCTGCTAGCAAAAGTTTAAGTGTGGCAGCAACACTTACTTTGAAGACTCAAAGCCCTCTGCTTGAAGAGTTATTGGTTCTGGAGAATTAATGGAAACTAACCTGTCATAAATTGTATCTCCAAAAGGGACAGTTAGCTTGTAATTGTACCTAAAAATTGTATCAGTACAACCACACTAAAATCCTTTTCAACTGAAGACAAGCTCCAAACAAAGACAGAGAAGTTTTAGAATTAGTATCTGTTACACAGGTCCAGAGAAGTACCAGGAATGTTTGCTCCAAACTATTAGCATAGACCAGAGACCTAGGCGGCCTCATCTCCGTTACAAATTGTAAAAACCACTTTTTAGTCTCTTCCCCCAACAGAAGAGAGGAGTGAAGCTGGAAAGGGAAAAGGAAGTTGCTTGGTTGTAATATTTATTCAGGTCATAGTCAGAATTACACCACAGCATTTTGCTACATTTGCTACATATGAAGCACACAACCGAAGTGCCCTCCAAGTCACAGAGACCTGGACATCAGCAAAAGCCCTGCACACAAGGTTGTGTGTTCACTTTCAGAGCTATCTGCAGCAGCAAAGACCCACATCTGCCAGTATATGATGTGAGGCTCCACTGCAGGCCTGTACCAAATCAGCAGTGGAAGAGGTCTTTGTAATGCAGATTAATCCCACATTTTTTTCTCCCATCAGACATTTAGACTATGGTTCTTGATTAGATCAGCAGTTTAAAAGTAAATTCACCCTAACAACCACAACTCCATCCCTTTACAATTAAAACAAAGTAGGAGATTGGTGCAATACACACAGTAAGATCAAGTCATGTATAAGGGAAGGGTAAGTCCTTTTGTTATAAATAAATGGTTTTGTTTTTAAATTACTCCTTACAATTAGAAAATACATGTCCAAATGTCCTGGAATATTCAGCTATGTCTTCTTCCCATTAACTGAAATTTCACATCTATGAAGTTACTCACAACATTAGGATTGTGCAAAAGGCTTCCCTTCATGCCCTTTTTGACAAAGGGCACAGCAACAAAACTTACCAGATTTAAGTATGATGAATACAACTAATTTAAAATGTGTTATTCCCACTTGAGCATTAAATGCATGACTGTGCTGGTTTAAAGGTAAACAGGCGGGAGAAATTAACCCAACTCAGGAGAGATTACAAGTCAAAGTTACAATTTACTAAAAATACTACAATAAATACGATACAGAGAAAAACTGGTTTTAATTCATAAAAAAACAGATGTATAACCCAGGACCTGGGGACACAGTGTTCATTAGCCCCTGTGCTGAGTGCCACATGGTCCCCCTGAGTGCAAAGCGAAAAGAAAAAGAAACCTGTTGGTGAGGATGATGGCAGCAGTCTTGTCAAGAGCGGCAATCACAGCTCCTGTTGAGCTTCTGGTCCTCCACTGGATCCAACAAGTGGTACCAGAAGTCCCCAAACCCAAAGATGATATATGCTCAGGTTCAGCTGGGAATGCCCAGTACCTCCCCGCAGGACCAGGAGTTTAACACTGGGTGATTTAACTCTGTGAGTCATGGGATATTTCTGGAATTTTTGATGGTCTAGGTCATTGTAGCTACCTATTGTGCCAGTACCTAGTGGCCCATTAGCAGACATGACCCCTCAGGCTGGGTGTGAAGGTGCTAATGACTCCCCAGAGGGGAGATACCACAGCTGAGTTACTGGTGTGAAAACAAAGAAACACTCCTCTGTCTCACAGGGTTCTTTAACACCCAGCCTGGAGCCTGAGGTGCCAGGTGTGCAATGGAAAGCTGCTGCAAATGATCCATTATTAACAGTTCATCAGAAATGACACAAAAGGTGTAGAATACAGTTTCAGTTATACCTCCATAGTGATACACTAGTCCCGGTCCCTGTAACTAGGACAATGACTACACTGTAAAGGTTGCTTTATAGAATACTATTCCCCAAAGGATTGATATTGTAATTTTACAAGTTCATTCATTATATGTGAACAAGCCATCAAAAAAACATTTCCAGAAGAAATTTATAGAATAAGCCCCAAACCAGCAAAAGCTTAAGCACGCACTTAATTCTATGCAAATGAACAGACAGACTGGTATCAGAGAAGAAACTTAAGATGATCTTGTTAAAGAAACTATCCAGTCTGACCATTTAGGAGACTCTCTGGTAGTCACACTGTCTAGGCCAGACTGCTGGGACCAAAGCCCCTTCACAGCAGGCAGGTCCAGTAAGCCAACAGGTGCTCCACTTGACTCCTTACACACACCACACTCAGACCAGGTTTCCTATCAGTCTGACCCAGTATTTCCCATAGCAGAGTCTTGGATGCCTCAGCAGTAACACAGCAACAGTTCGAGCTGGTGCCTCCGAGAGGAGAATCCCCAACAATGGAATCTCTGGGCTTTTATACCCTCACAATCTACCCATGAGCAAGTCTCTCTTCCTCCTGGGTCTCCTGCTCCTGCTGAGTCTCTCAAGGTGTGCATCCACCTTGCTAGTCACCAGTTTTCCTCTCCTTTGTTATCCAAAAGGTTGGCAGTTCATGGCTCCTGCTGTGTCTCTCAATGCCCACTCACCTGGCTAGGCTCATCAGCAAAGGATTCATGGCCTCTTGTCTCTCTGGGCTCCCACCCTGAGCTCATTCTGCATCTCAAACTGCAGCCTGCAAACAGAGCTACCTGCACCAAACGTATTCCTCAACAATCCCTTTATAAAGCCTTTTTAACAATGCCATTAGAAATTCTGTCTGCTTGAAACAAAACCGTTTCCATTAAACTTCCAACACAGTGGCAAACAAGAAAGATTCCCTGGGACAACCAAAATTTAAAAAAGAAAACAACCACCACCGCAAAAAAGTCCAAAGCATAGATACTGTGACCGCCTGAAGCAGACGTCTTGCCTATATAGCCCCGCAAATTATTTTCAATTAAGTTTTCTAGAAATTGCTTCTAACAAGTAAAACATGAAAAAAAGACAGAGAACAATGCTGCACTGTCTTGCATGTAGTACAGCTCCGGGATCAGCAGGTAAATCAAGTCAAAACATGGTCTAAAAGGTCTAATAAGCACAAAGGAGCCCAGGTAGATCAGTCACTGACACAAAGAGTCCTTTCTACCAAAGTAACAGAGGAACTGCCCTGAACACCTCTACCACCCACTCCTGGGCAGCAGGCAGGCTCTTCCAGATGTAGCTTTCCCATGGGACAAGCTTATGACCATCTGTACAGTCCTTGAAACAGCCCTCTGCCCAAGGTCCCCCACATTTGTCAGCAGCCTGCCACACAAGCACTGTCACAAAGGCTGCAAGGTATCTTCCAGTACAGGGCAGGTTGCTGGACACTTGCTTTTCAATACAGATGCAGCAACAGGCAAGCAGACAACCTCTGCCTGCCTTCCCATGGTCCCCAAACATGCAGAGGACGGGTATTTTTCCCAGCCATGCCAGGTACTAGCATACAGCCCCCTTCCCTGCTCCCGGCCATGTGCTCCGGCATTTGCATGTGTCCTTAGTAAGTCGATTCAGTTCACTAACCAGCAGAAAGCCAACCTAGGCAAGAGGAAAGGAGTATTTTACTGCCATTTTAGTGAGCTGAATCAACCAGTCCCAGGACACGGGGAGAAAACTGAGACTGCCCTTCTCCAGCAGCAACAGCAGAGCATTTGATCCTGTGAAACTCCACTCTGTACAGTCAGTGTTTCAAAAAACTGCATGGTACTAACACAGCAGAATCCAATTATCTGCAAGAAGGCATTTTCCCACACAAAAAAAAAATCTGGTGAAGTACAAAAACCAGGAGAGAAAGAAAAGTATCTATCCAAAATTACTTAACCTATTAGACATCAGGAAACCAAAGAAACAAACAATTCCAACTTTCTTCTTTAACATTCTGAACCCATAAAATAGGAAGAAAATTATGTATAGAAAATAATGTATCCCATTCATTTTTTTCCAATAAATATTTTTCTTAAGTTTTAAATGAAAACTATAACCCACATCTCTTTTTCTATCATTCAGACAGTTTTTATTAAATTCAGTACTTTTATGTGAACAGTCTGCAAGTACTTTTGTCTATAAAATATCTGTGGGTGTTTTTTCAGGGGTTTTGAGTGGGGGTGTTTTGGGGGTGGGGGATGTGCATTGCGGTTTTGTTTGTAGGGTTTTTTTAAGGCAACTTATTACACATTAGTATCAGCAGAAGTTTTTATCCTAGTGTATAAAATATACCTGCTTGGAGCTTATTCATTCTTTCAATACTCTTCGTTTACCTTTAACACTCTCCCCCACAAAATCAGTGTTACTGGAAACAGGGCACATTGCTAAATCATTCTAGTAACATATTTGAAAGCTTTTTATCAAGTGAGAACTACCTGACAGACTTAACTAAGTGCTTATGAAGTAGCAAAGAAACACCTACCAGGGTAGCTCATTTCAGCTTAACTAAAAGAATAAAAAGAGATGGCAAACCGAAGGACCAGAAACCCTGACTGCACCACTGTTTTTAAAGGAGAAATAAGGAACTGCATATGCTTGATTTTTAAAAAAATTTAATGCAGTTCACTGGTAAATTGGTCAAATGCAGTGAAAACAGTGCGCTTCCTCAGCAAACATGCTTTCATGGTTAGTTCCTGTAAAACTCAACAAATGCTTTCAGAGATCAGAAAGGGGGACCTAATGTCATGTACAAACACAACATGAATTTAAAGTCGAGACAAATGCAAACCAGACAGGAACCACAACACTGGCTCACATTTGGCCATGAGTTCCCCACGATTCATTTTGGTTTTTTCCTACTATTTTGCCATTTTAACCTGATCTCTTTCCTCTTATCTCCTACAATACACACAAAGAAAATGAACTGGAGGATAAACCACACCATTTTCCTAATACCTCTCACAATAATCTTTGTTTACTCCTTTAGGACAAAAGTATTTAGACAGGACTGATTTTTAAGATGATGGTATCCTCTGAACAGTATATGACTATTATTAAGAGAATAATATATCTTAAAGTACTAAAAATCCCAGGAGACCCTCCCAGCCTGGACAAAGCAGATACTAAAGCAAGCTGACGAACAGAAACTTCTGCACACTTAAGGTCAAGCCCAGCCCCAAGGCCTCCGGAGTGCCAACCCCTTCCAGACAGCTGCAGACAACTGAACCAAAGCCTCCAAACCATCCATGTCACTGCTGTGACAAAACATGACTTTAAAGGAGAAATTCCCCTGTGGTTTGCTCAGCCAGCACAATCTACAGTAAAGGGGAAGCAAGTCAGCTCAGCACGCTAGAGGATGGCTAGCAAATTTCCCCCCTCCTCAGAAAAGACCTGACATGGTGGATATAAAAGCTTCTGAGAAGCTGAAGCTGCAAGGAAGGTCTGAATTGCCCTCTCTGTTCCACAAAAAGGATTAGGAAGCTAAGCAACTGTACCTATGGCCCAAAGAGGTGAGACGGCCATAATGCCCCCTCCTAGAAAGGAGTTTTGTTATGCTTCAGGACCCCCCCATGTGAGAGGCTGGTGAGACTCTCTGATGCAAAGCGAGATATTTCCTAAGTCACCTCTGGTCTCAGATCACAAGACAGCAGAAAGAGTGAAGGTCTTCTGATTCCACTTGGTATAAACCAGAGAAAAGAGGGGCCTCACACTGTTCCTTTCAACTACAAATAGAGGGTAAGTCAGTAAATCAGGCCAAAGACTCCCTCATAGGCTTCCTATAGGGCAATAGATGTTTTTACTTCTGGCTACTGCAGTGATGCAGGCCCTAGAAAAAAAGAAGCCCCTGTACATTAAAAGGAATTAATTCATTACACATTTTCTTCTAACTTTGTAGATGCTGGAGGGCTCCTCTGCATGTGTGTATCAGATCTTTCTTCTCTGTCATTAAACCTTAGTCAAATTTCAGCTCAATCTGAAAGCACCACTTTCAAAACTACCTATGGGATTTAGGCACCTGCTTGTTCTGGTTCTTGAGTGTATCAGTTTTTCATGTTGTAGACCCTGACAGTCATCACAGGCACACTTTGCAATGCCCTCTTCAAAAAAACTGGTTTAAAATTACTAAACAGGATGCTCTTCATCTCCTCTTAAGTATCTCACATTTCCTTAGTCCTCTAGGACTGCAGACTGGAGCTCAAACCAAATTCCACAAGGTTGTAACCTGGTAGCATCAAGAGGAGAGATCAAGAAGCTTTATGAGGGTGGAATGAACTTTGCAAACAGTAGACTGCTTACTTCATTCATCACAGATTTCTCAGTGGTCTTAGTGCATGTCAATCAAAAAAATATTAAAGGCTTACCTGTGTGAGTTCGAATATGTTGAATATAATTGTTCTTCCTGTCTGAAAAATAGGAGCACTCTGAGCAGGTATACACTTTCCTGGGAAAATGATTTCTTAGGTGTTTCTTCCAGTGATATTCACTGACAGTAGTGTAAGTGCATATGGTACACTTGTAGACTCTCTCATTTTCCCCTGCTTTGTTGTGGTGCTTCAAGTGAGCCAGATAGTGATCATATCTGTTAGTGTTATAGCCACAACGATCACAACGGATTGGGCCCTTAGAGAAATCCACCTCTTCTGCAGTGCAAGAATCAGACTCTTTCACCTGTGCTTGCTTTTCTGCGTTTTCTTCCACAAAGAATTTCTTAGCACTGTGAACCCTGATATGATGCACAAACTCCTCTTCAGACTCTGCCTCGTACTGGCAAGGCTTACAACGGAACGGCTTGCTTTTCAAATTCTTACACTTGTCCTCTGTGCTTTCTGGAGTACCCGGTGCTTCCAGTGAGACATCTTTGTCGACACTGGGTGTCTTAGGAGGAGAACAAGCAGCTGGACCTTGGGTTTCCACACTAGGAACCTCCAGGGAGCTTAATTCCACACTTTCAGGTGCCTCACGGTCACTCTCTGCATCCTGGGTATCTTCCATACCATCTCCATCACTATCTGAGAAGTTGCTGTCCCCCACCGTTGTCAGTTCTGCCATCTGTCTCTCTTCTCCAACCAGGTAATCACAGCAGTTGCCATTAACTTCTCCCGTCAAGGCCACATTTGCCAACATAATAAGCTGAGGAGCTGCCAGCTCAGCTTTAGAGAGGTCCTGTAAGTCATACATATCATTGGACAATGCCATGCCAATACTAGTACTGCCAGGAAAGAGGCTGTTCCCACCAGACTGTCCCAGCACTTGAGTTGCCATGGCAGTAATTCTGTTGGAAGAGAAAAGAAACACCTGTAAGCACCCGAGTGCGGAAAACCCTCCTCTGCTGAGTATTGTCCAAGCAGTCCCTCAGTGAACACCACAACATTAAAGCTTTTTGCTGAGGCTCTGGGGCAGCGGGAAGCAGAACCCAGCCGAGGCTCCCACAGACCTCGTTTGGCCTCGGGGGAGGTGGGGGGTCTCGTTCCTCGGCCGAAGAGGCAGCGGGGGCCCAGGGCCCAGGTGGGGCTTCGGGCCAGGCCCCGCGGCTCTCGTCACGCCAGACACCGGGTGCGGCGGCTGGGCCCCTCCGAGTGCCCCTGTCCGGCCGCAGCCCGCCTCAAGGCCCC
>VWZG01011477.1:107310-138898 GCA_013396735.1 Grallaria varia
CCGGGTCGGGCCGGGCGGGAGGCGCCCCCGCATTCCAGCACACAGCGCGCAGCGGCGGCACCGCCCCGCCCGCCCCCGGCAGCAGGAGGGGCCGGGCCCAGCCAGGTCACCCGGCAGCGCCGCGGGGAAGGAGCGCTCCGTTCGCGGCGATCGTGGCCCGCGCCCGTGGAGTGGCGTCGTGCCCGGGGGCAGCGCCGGCAGCCGCGGGGCTTGTCCGTGCCCGGCCCCGCCGCCCGGCGCTCCTGTGTCCTGTTCAGGGACGAGGACGCCGAGCTGCCCAGCGGCAGGCGGTGCCCGCGGCGTCGCCTGCACGAGGGGAGTCGAGAAAGGACTGGAGCATAAGTGCTTTGAGGAGCGGCTGAGGGAGTTGGGGTTGTTATCCTGGACAAAAGGAGGCTCAGCGGGGACCTTATCACTCTCTACAACTACCTGAGAGGAGGTGTAGCCAGGAGGGGGTCGACCTTTTCTCACAGGCAGCTAGTGGCAGGATGAGAGGACATAGTCTTGAGTTGCAGCAGGAGAGGTTTAGGTTGGACATTTAGAGGAATTTCTTCACAGAAAGGGTGATTGGACATTGGAACAGGCTGACCAGAGAGGTCGCAGAGTCACAGTCCCTGAAGGTGTTTAGGGAAAGACTGGATATGGCACTTGGTGTTGTGGTCTAGTTGACACGGTGTTTGGTCATAGGTTGGACTCGATGACCTCAGAGGGCTTTTCCAACCTAATTGATTCTGTGATTCACTCTGCTCCACTGTGGCATGGTCTAGGCCACTAAACTACCCAAATTGCTGTCAAAACATAAAGTGCCTCATGCAATCACAGGATTCCAAACCTCTGTAGTTATTCCTTGTTGTTCCAATGAGATGCTGTCGCAGAGGCTGGCTGTGGCAGGGCCCTGCAATGGAGAGCTCAAGAACAGCAGGCAGTCCTGCTTGTGTGACAAGTGCCATCCTAAATGAGGACAGGCTGAGAGAGCTGGGGGTCAGCATGACAAAGACAGGGCTCCGAGGAGATCTTATTGCACATTCCAGTACCAAGAGGGGGCTTATAAATAAAAGGGAGTGACATTTTACACAGGCAGATAGGGACTCCTTAGCTACAAGGGACAACAGTTTTGAACTAAAAGAACAGAGATTTGGATTAGATGTTAGGAAGAAATTCTTTGCTCAGAGGTTGGTGAGACACTGGAACAGCTTGCCCAGAGGAACTGTGCATGCCCTATTCCTGGAAGTGTTCAGGGCCAGGTTGAATGGGGCACTGAGCAACCTGATCTAGTAGGTGGCATCCCTGCCCATGGCAGGGGAGTTGGAACTGGATGATCTTTAAGGTCCCTTCCAACCCAAGCCTTCCTATAATTCTGGGGTTCTGTGACAGGCATACACCGTTACCCTTCAGTTTAAAATGCCACCATGGTTATGTCACAAGTCAGCTCTTTGCATCTCTTTTTCAGTGTCTGAAGACCAGCAGTGATTTAGGTTTAATGCTGGAGGTGTTTTTTAGTGTAAAAGTGACTTTTTGCACGGCTTCAGTGCTTTTTTACATGAAACATGGTCCTTCAGCTCTCAGAAAGCTTCTGAGTAAAACTTATCAAAGCACATAAATAACCTAAAAACCTAACTTACTTTCAATGAGGTTTCATTTTCTAAGTTGTTTTAAAGAAGTTTTGTTGTTTTCTACCTCTTCTGAAAAAAAAATTAATGCATTTTACATTTATAGAAGAGTTTCTTCATTGTATATTTTTTCCTCCAGAGATTCATTCATTAGTAGTTACACAAATGCCAACAGCACTTGCAAATCCTGCCAACTAGGTCTAC
The DNA here is from genome assembly GCA_013396735.1 of Grallaria varia. Taxonomy (NCBI): domain Eukaryota; kingdom Metazoa; phylum Chordata; class Aves; order Passeriformes; family Formicariidae; genus Grallaria; species Grallaria varia. The sequence continues at coordinate 109,125 of VWZG01011477.1, forward strand.
TTCTGCTGGGGTATTTGTTTCCCAAGGGCAAGCTCCTTCCTCCAGCCTTCATATATGCATGGTTGTCATCTTCTTCATCCAGAAGAGGAACTCTGTAATACAGGCATGTTACATTATCAAATTTTATATATTTATATATATTATGTTACAGATTTATTTGAAAGAGGCGGCCCTGAAACCTTACCCTGAGGTCCCTTGCCTAAGCATCACACCCTTGGAACTTCAGTGTGTTTCCTGCTGCTTCACTGCTCCCAGGATACCCATAGTTTGGAGCTGGGTGCTTGGACCACAGCCATGCTCTGGTATTAATACAGGCTACAGCTCTGAGCTACTCCTCAGGCAGAGAAAATTGAGCACATGGGAGGATACACTCACATCAAAACTCTGCCTTTCCAAAATATATCCATGCTACTGGCTCCGACTACTTGCCTCCGAAAAATCTAATCAAATGGTAGTCCAGCTTCTGTAAGTAGTTTCAACATTGCCGTTGCCTACCCTTCTTCCTGCAGAACTTGCCTTATTTGCAGATGGCTCTTTGCTCAACACTCCCCTTATGCCAGGCCACACAAAAGATGTGTTCCCTGGTGAAAAGCTCCTTTGAGCTCTAAGTTGAACATTGTTCCTAGGTCAAGTCTGAGCTGTTCACAAACCCCCTTAACTCTAGTGGCTGTCCCATCAAATTTATAGGTTAAAACTCAAGTTACACCACTCCTTAGCTGCGCCAGAAGTCAATGCTGGTAGTTCTCCAGTGCTTTCCAAAAAAATCCCCCATGTGCACCCCAAGAAGTCTTAGCAGCACATGCAAGTGGCTACATCAATTATTTTGTGGTTGGGATGCTTTCAAGCAGCTTGAATGTAGATGATTCTGCAGTGAATATGTATCATGACAGAAATTATCCACATCAAAGCCTGTAATGTCTGAAAAAAAAATGCAATAGTAAATAAAAACTTCTGCCAAAACAAGAAACTTGACATTAACACTCAGATGGATTGTTTCCATCCTGCATCAGCTGGGAATCAGGGAGACTGAAACTGCATTTGTAATAGAAAGCATACTTCAATATTAACATCCATCTGTTATAAAAATAAAGGCGCTACATTTAGAACTGTTAAAGCATTTTAGATGACTTGAGGTTCCTGAGAGAACTTTGTTTCTTTCCTTTGTGTATAATTTCACAATTGGATTTGACATAAGTGCCCTTTTAGGTTCATTGCCTGGAAGCAGGTTTTTAGTGCTGTCTGGTTTTCTTTGTAATGGTCTTTTTTTTCTAGTGACCAGATTGCTTTGGCTTCTCAGAAAGCACCGCTATTAATGTTATCTTAATAGTATTTTAATCTTTATCACTTCAACAGAGATCTCTTTCACCTTTCAGAAACCTGTCTGACCAGATTTCTCAACTTCTGTACTCTGCAAGTATGCCAGTTTTCCATAACTGACTATGTTAATGGTGTAAAAATGTGTTTATGGTTCCAGTGTTCTAAAAAATTTAAATATTAATTGCTTCATTGCCAGGGATAAAACCTACAAGTTCTTGCTTTAACAATACAATGTAGGCTCTGCTGAACTTCTAAAACGCTATTCAGAGCCTACACCATATATACACTTTGCAGTAATGTGCTCTGAGAGAAATCTCTTTTAGTGTTAGTGGAGAAAAAGCACTGCTGTCTGGGTTTAAGAAGGTCTCAATTTGTTTTGTTTTGCTTCATTTACTACTTACAATACATCTCCTGTTTGAAGGTCAGAATGGGCCAAAATTTCAAGCCCTATGCAGCATCACTTACATCTCAGAAATTCTGACTTTAATTCTTTTGAGCAAGTTCGTTCTACATATCATGATGATAGGAATCTAATAAATAGGGGCTTTTTCAAAGAGTCAGTAAAATTCTGTGACTCATAGCCATTCCACTGTGGCACCTCCTCCCTCCTTCCAGCATGAAGGTTTCTGCATCTGTGTGGTGAACAGGGTCAGTAAAACAACACATACTAAAACTACTTCTCCAAAAAGCTCCTCTTTGGTGAGCAGCACTGGCTTTTCCTACCTTACAGGATGAGTGGAAATGCCACGTTAGCTCTTCTGCCTAGAAATGAGGGTAATGCAGGGTCAGTTTGAGGGAATACGAGTTTACAGAAGGTTATGTGAACTTAGTTACTCACTGGTCTTTCAGAAAAGCATAAAAAATAGATTGCATTTGTTCTGGTGCTGCCTTCTTGAATAGCAGTTGATACTGCGAAGTGACAAAGCCATCATTTCATACAGTACAAAATATCATGCTCAAATAAGGTAAGGACTCTTCAGGAAAGTATTTACTTATTTTTTTATACTTACAGGGTATTTTTCTACAAGCAATCAGGCTTAATATTTGTGCCTATTTTTACACAGCCTTTTCAAAACATCTTTTGGCTTCTAGCATACGGCTGTTACCAACTGCCGTGGCTGTGATTTTACCAAGCAGTAAATCCAGCATTCAGGCTGCTGCTGCCTGACCTAATCCAGCACAGCCATCTGACTCACAAGCATGAACCTGGCACAAAACACATCCTGTCAAGACCTGTTTGTTTCACGATGCTCTGAACGGTTAATTTTGTGCTATCAGATTTTACACAGTTCCCATTGGTTGGATTTCCAAACTATTTCAGTCTCTGGAAGGGAGAGGTGGTAGGTACCAAGTGCTGTCAGGGCTAGGCACACAGCACCTAATCCTCTGCAGCAATTCCTGGCTTCTAAAACTAAAGTTGCCAGAGTAACTGTTTGGAGGGGGAGGGTAGTGTTGTGCTTGGAGTTACAGTGCTACAGCCTAAACAGAGGTGCAGCTGCAGCAACTCATAAACTGTTTTTAAAAGCCTTTCTTGTATGGGAGCGCCTGTGTAACTGGATCTGGAGCTGTACATCTTTTGTTTTGGGCGATGGCAGGGTAGGGAACTGTGTGGCTGGTGTTTGACAACAGTTTTCTGGATGAGCAACTGTTTTTTAAGCAAGTCCTCTGCTCTTTGCCACTAGCTAATTGACAACAACAGGGATTATGTGGGGAGAAGAGAGGCCATAATGTTCAATTATTGGCTAAGAGGAAGAGTAAGAGAGTAGGAAGGGCATCCTTAGAAGGAACATGTGGTTGTGTGGTGGGGCTCAGCTGTTCAGACCACAGTCCTGTCCCTTGGTTTCCCCTTTGTTCCCAGCAAGTCAAACTCCTTGGTGCATGCCTGCTCTCAATAACTCCTGCCAGGAAGAGTGGTTTATTCACCTCAGGTTCAGAAATTCCACCTAACTTTCCTAAACACCTCTGGGTTTAAGCCACAGTGCTCTTGTTCCTGCTTCCTACCAGGCTTCCTATACCCACTGGCTTGGAAGTGTTGCTCAACCAAACCCATTTGGCATGTTTACCCCGTCTTTAATTGAGCTCTTTCTTCCTCTGTTTCTGCCTTCACTGAGTCTTTGCTCTGTCTTCCCCAGAACAGCCTCCACTGCCTGTTCTCCTACAAGCAAGCAAGCAAGCACCAGTTCACCCTCTGACAACCAGGCAATATTTAAACCAAGTGTGACACTCTGGAAGAGTTGTACCTTTCCAGTACCGGGGAAAAAAGAGGTTGACAGTAGCAAGGAGAGGGTAGTCTAAACATGCATTAAAACTAAACAATATCCAGCGTTCACTCTTCAACATTTGCTGTTTGCACCAGTGCAACTATTCTGGGGGAAAAAAAAGTTGAAAACATAGCCTACATAAACATATAAACCTTTCCACTTCACCTCCAGTCAACAGAAACATCGTTTCACTAGGCTGAAATAATCCCTAAGAATCCATGAAGTATTATGAGCATTTTCCCAAGTATACTCTGTGCACTCCCCTGGAGTTGTGAGGACTTTTCCAAAAGCTCAACTCTTGGCTATGCTGGGAAAGCTGCACCAGGAGGACACACAGTTATCAGCTGGACAGAGGCCCCCGAGGGTGTTCCTTGCCTGGCTATTCCCAGGGTAAATCATGGGGTTGGAGCACTGTTTAAAAGAAAGGTTTCATTGATGCAGCCACACTGATCAACACAACGGTGGCTAATGCCCAGGTTTAAGCCAGGCCTAACATTTCCTTTAAATATGGAAAATGTTGTGTTCTGGGCAGAAATAAATTTTTCTATTGCCCCCGTTTTACTCCTAAAGGGAAGCGAGAAAACAAACAAAACAGCCTCAAGGCTGGTAGCTGTCATTAACAGCAGCCTTTCACCATTGACAGCAGCTAAGACTCAAATCAGCATTATTAATGTCTCCCCTTTCGTTCTTTTCTTTCGAGTATCTCTGCAGCTCATCTTGAACTAACAAACCTCCGCCCACAAGGTAAGAAAGGAACCGGAAAAACCACCTCCCACCCATCCCTGCAGGGTGATCCCTTCCCCCAGTCTTTTGTCTGAGGGAGCTGCAGGAAGGGAATTGTGTCTTACTGGGGTCGAAATGGTGCCCAGTATGATCCATTTCCTCTCCTAGTCTGCGCTGAGGTGCTGAGGCACTACTTCAGGAGAGGAAAATCACTAGTCCTGTTAACTCTGCCCTTGCCAGCCAGCCTGCCTGGAGGCTTCCTTTAGGAGAGATGGTGTTGTCATATGAACTCGGTGAGCTTCAGTAGCATGGTAAATTGTTAAGGAAAAATGAGATGAAAAAGCATTTTGAAGAAAAATAGTGAAGAAAAAGCAAAATGCAAGCTCTGTTTCATGCTAATAAAAGTTATTTCTTCTCCCTATAGCTCTCACATGGGTTATAAAAGTGGACGCCCTGTCTCAAGTGGAAGGGTGCACTGAGATGTTATTTATTATGAGATCTTAAGATCTATTTTGTGTAAATCTAGTTGGTACGTGAACACTGTAATATAGCACATGCAACACAGAGTTCCATCTTGTGAAATGCAGATGAAATATTTAATAATTGGCTTTTTGTTTCTTTAGGATGCTCAGTATAAGTATAATAAACATAATTGTCGAATATGTTGATTGTGCCTTTCTCTGGATTTCAGTTAGAAATCAGGCCACTTACTGAAATGAGAGAACATAAAAATCTTAACATTAATGTTTCATACTCAAACTTTCCTGGAAGACAAGTCCTGTTACCTGCCCTTGTCTGGCACTTTGAAAAACTAACACTTGTTCAGCAGTCTTGTCTGCAGAAGTGTGAAGATGTCTGAATGTAGTAAGGGCAAATGCTTATTGAAATCATCCATCTAACAGAACTGCTGATGACAATTACCATAATTTTTCTAGGAAGTTAGGTCTACATTGAAATTTTTCGCCACAAACATATATTGGGACAGGAACACAAAATATCAGTACTCTTCTCCTCTTCCTCCTACACCAGCAAATGCTTTAGTGCAATTACAGCTACACTGTTTGCAGAATTTCAGTAAACTGTAGTGGGCAAAGTGTTTTTCAGTTAGCATTACCTTTCTGTGCTAGGAGGCTGTGCCTGTAGATAATGATGTAAGAGCTGTCATACTGCCTTGGTGGAAAGCTCTGCCTACCCCAGCATCCCAGCTCTGGTGGAGGCCTTTAACACCTTCAACTTCTTGAATTCAAGTTCTAGAGATTTTTGAGTCAGAATTCATATAATGGCTCCATCACTGATGTGTTGCTTTTCTGTAAGATCACCAAATCCTCTCCTTGTCATCTTTAGTTTTGGCCTTTAAACATGCTGCAATAGGAAGTTTCATAAACCGTAAACCAGAAGGCCTGTATTTCAAGGTACACAGTATCTCCGAGCTGGCAAGATTGTGAAGATGTATGGTTAGGCCATGCATTTGGGAGGAGAACAAGAGAACAGCCAGGATGGCCTGACCTAGCAGCTGAATTAATACAGTGTCTTCATGAGCCACATGCAGACTGGGTGTGAGACTGATTAAAAGACGGAGTCTGCTTCGCCATTTCTTCAAGAATGGAGCTAAAAAGTCTTGATGCAACAGCATTGAGGAGCTGAGCTGCTTGCAAAAGCTCCAGGAGGCACCCAGCAAGCCATTAGAAGCAGGCAGACAGCTATTCTTAGCAAAAAACAAGTTGTTCCAATCAAGAACATGACAAGGACTTACTCTCCCAAACAAGTTATGCCAGGCAGATCTTGCCTTGCTGGGGAACCAGCCAGTGGACAGTCAGGGCCCATCCTGGTACCAGGCAAACTTTGCTTGGATACCAGTGAACTGGACAATGGGCATCTAGGGTCTACCACAGCAAGGGTATTTAAGGCAGTGCCCAGAGTGGCACAGGTCGGGAGGACCAGGTGCCTGCTGGTTCGCTCCTGGAAGGCTACAAGACGAACAGGGAAGAAGCCGGAGAGCTACTAGCTTGCAAGCCAGCCGCACTTCATGGTGGTGGTTAACTCCTGTTCTGTGCTTTTAACAGTTACCTTTAGCTTTTCCTATTTTTCTATCTTTCGTCTTCCTCTCTGCTCTTTTGAGTTACAAAATAAAGTTGAATTATCCTGTTGGAATCAAGCATCTGGCCTCATTTATGCCTTAGTCTTGCTTACGGGAATGTTTTAGAACCCGGTTGCCCTCTGCCTCTGAGAGGATTGGACCCCTGGGGGATGCGGCTCCTTCAGCGTGCTGCAGCCACAGCGCACAAGAACACTCTCCCATGTGCCGACTGGCTCCACCAGAGCATTCTACCTCTCTTTCTAAAGGTCTCTGCTGCTGACTGTTCCATAGCCTTGCTTTATTTGTCATTCCAGGGCATAAAACATTCCTGTAGCTCAGCTGTCTTCCCGGGCCTTTCCTACATACTGTCCAAAGGTCATCAAATACAATCTTCCCTCACCCACAGCCTCTTGGCTTGGAGGTCTGCCAAGCTGAGGCTAAGTGGTAGCACTCATTGCTCCATGATGCCTCTCAGGTGCTTAAGCAAACAAAGACTGGAGAGGAACAGATGCCTCGGTAGCATGTTCAGGCTAGAAACACTCATTGGTTCCTGTCTGGCACTCTTTGCTCCCTACTCTGCTCTGGCTGAATCCATTGGAGACAGTTCATGCTGAGTTTCTCTCTCAGCTGCCACAGATATTTCTGTTTCTCAGTTATGTCCAAAGCAGCTTTGCAATGTAAAAGTCAGTATCTGCCCAAACCCTAACTTCTCTTCAGCAGCTGCATCACGGGAGCTAAAGAGAATGTATTAATACCTTAATTAAAACTGGATTACCTGAATGAAATGTGGTCTTCCCCTCATCACCTGTGTTTGTGCTGTTTCAGCTCTATACACATTCACTTAGTTACAGCCTAGTCCCCCTAGAGTTACAGCTCCTTGTTAAAAAGAAATTAATCCTTCCACCTATTATGGAGGGGAGCATGTATAATTAACTACCCAAGCTTGCCAAGACAGAATCACACATCACTGTGACCCAAGGAGCCTGTCTCATTTTCCAATAGTCAGGATGTGGACACAGGGTTTGCCTTCCTAAGAGAAAGAGCACTTCACAGCTGACAGCAGGTGTCAGCAGCAGATGACAATTTGTGCTGAACAGGATCTTCTTGACTCAAAGCAAAACTTTCTTCTGAGATGTTTCAGCCTGATTAGAGCTTGATTTTTACCTTGGTTTCAGAAACAGCACAGATCAGTGTTTCTGTCTATGCTTCAACCACATGAATTTCTGCACTGATCTGACTTCCCCTGTCACTGCTACCAATTCTTTGCAACCTGTGTATCAAACTACAAAGAACCCCAAACGGGTCTGACTTTGTTGAACACCAAACTTGTTACAGTTCTGAATCTCTCACTCTTTCCAGAGTGGTGCAGAAAGCACTGATGGAATTATTTAAAGCCACATGAATGAAGTACTCCTCCAACTCCTGGAGGAAGAATGTTGATAAAGTAATTCCAGCATGAAGGTCAGCTCTGCAAAATTGTTCCAACTCAGCATTTTATCTACATTCATTACACTTTTTTTTTTCCTTTTCTTTTTCCCCCAACCATAATTGTTTTATGTCCCTTAAAGCAGATGTAATGCATTTACAGCTGCTAAATGTCACGAAAATGACTGCAGGAGTTAACTGGGAGCAGTTAACTCTGCAGCAGCAACAACACAAGGTATTTTGGATTGCTGGTAAATCTGGTGCTGGCTCATTAAATATATCCCCGCGTGCTGACTGCAAGGACACAGGAGGCATAAGAGAGGACATACCGGGGCAATGATGTCAGGGCTATGATCTTAAGGCCAAATCCGGAAGGTTCAATGACATCCAAATAACAGTTGCAAAGACTCCACAAAAACCTTGGTGCCAGGGAAGTCAAGGCAAAGGCAGTAAATGAGCTAAAGTTTCCTGTGCAGTAACTCTGAGAACTTGGTCGTTAAGCAGATGTGATTTGTCTCCACCAAAATTCACAGTGGCTAGTTTGAAGTCTGAATTGTGGTATGGCTCAGATGCCCCTCAGAGCAAAAGGTGTCAATACATATTACCAGTAATTGCCTGTAGAACTTCTTTAGATATGCAGGATAAACTTTTAAGCCCAGTAAAATAAGCCTGATACAACAGCTACTAGAGCTGCCTAGTATTTCCTCCTGTTGTGCGAGAAGAGCAAGCAGGCAGGACATAATGGGATACAGGCTTCCCCTCCAAGCCTGGCTTTGGCTGGTGCAGGTGTAAACCTGCTACCCTTCATCATGGTTGCTTGCTGCTCTTTCCACTTCTGGCATTCCCTGTTCATTCCAAGTCACACTGCAGTGGGAAAGAAACAGACACAGGGCCAAGTCCTCTTTCTTGTGCTTGGCACTAGCACTGTGGCATTTTCAGAAGCACCTGGTATCTTTAAACAGGACTTGCAATGGCATGCTTTTGTGGAGTGGGTGAGCTAGCACATCCTAGGCCACCTTCCTGGTTATACAAGTCTTAGTCATTCCTAAGGTAGGATGTTCTCAGGTCTTCCTTTTGCTGCCAGTTGACCAGCTCTTAATCTGCTCCCATCACAGCTGCCAGTACTGAACCCTGCACAAAAATGCCTCTCTGACAGACGGCTAAAAAACTTCTTTCCACAGACATACTGCCCACATAGGTCCATTCACAGCCTGACAGTCTGCCTCCTTGATTTCATCTCCATCTACTCCATCCATTCCCAGCTCAATAAACTTTCTGCAACTGCTCATCACTTCCGTGCTAAAAGAAACATTGACACTCAGCAGGAACAGAAGGAACTACAAGATGGAACACAGTGGGAGACAAGATACACGGAACACATAAAGGGAGTCTGCTGATTATTTTTGTTAGAACTGGCAAATCACAGCTGCAATAGGTGTCAGAAAGTGAACGCTACTGCACTTACACATGATATCAGGAAAGCAAGAGAACTCGCTGCAGAGGAAGGTTTCAGCAAAATATGCTGAGTGATAAAGAGCCTCTCCTATGCAGCACTCAACCCTGAACTGCCCCAATTGGTATGGAAGTAGAACATTAGACACATTAGACACAACAGCATTGTCTGTTGGTACAGATTCCATTGCCATGAGATTTTTTACCATTTTTGTGGTGTTGCTCATAAACTTTAGTTCATAGGCAGCTGGGCTATTTCATACCACAATCACTGGCTGATAGGGTGCTCTGAAAATATTAAGAACTAGTATTAATTTACTTTACTAAGGAGGAAAAAATACAGCACTTGTAATGGGTGTTAAGTGAACAACAGTTATGTGCAAATGCTGCATTTTGAACTTTTAGATGGCTATGCAGGCAGGAATTGCCTGCTACTTTATTCCAGCAGTTTCTGTGTGCAACAACTCCTAGTGCTGGATATTGTGCCACTTGGCTTGATTCCTCTTTTGGAACTTAAAAGTGATGACCATGGAAGGATTTTATTTCGAAAAACAACCTACCTTGCTGATACGTCTAACACACACAGTGCACCTAGGGAAAGAGTGAGGTGCATAGCCAGACAGTCTGCAGAACAAGGCAAGATCTGACCTGAGAGCTGAGTCACAAGACAGAGCAGCATAGAGAAAGCTTATCTCGGTGCATCTTTTTTTTCTTTCATCACATGCTTCAGGGGAAGTCAGCTGTAAAACCAGGAATTTCGTTCCTGTAATGAGCTTTAGCTTTGTGTGAGGATATAAGCCTTGTCAGAGTATGAACAGTAATAGTCCCAGGTGCCAAGTAGAACTGCAATTATCTACAACAGCATTTTACAGTTTAAGCATTTACATATGCCTTGCAACTATGAAGTTGCCAAAACCCTGCCCAGGAGCAGAGGAAAAAGACTAGGACCTTCCAGATCTGATGCTCAGGAAGGTCAAGGCCTCTCACAAGTATGAGCTCTAAGCTGCCTTCCACAAGTTCTTTTCATTCAGGAGCATCAACAACATCCTTACGGTTGATCAAGGAAACACTGGTATCAAAACTGCAGGCCTCCATTTAACCATACTTTACAATGACCACGAAGTTGAACTGCCTCTATCTGCAGACCAGGTCTCTGCTCAGCAGTGACACATTCTTTGAGTAAGAAGCCAATCTGTACGCTTAGGCTATCCCAGTGTAGAGTTCTGCTATATTCGCAACTGAGAACAGCAGCAGTGATCATAAATTCTTTTGAAAGATTCAGCTCATCACCTTGTAAAACCAGGAACTTGCCAACATAACTGAGCTTTTCTGCAGACTCAGATCTGAAACCATGATTTACACAAAAGCATTTAATTCCTTACAGGGTTCAGTATTTTGTTACTGACAATCCAGTCAATACAATAACTCTATTCCCAGAATTGTTTTATTTTATTGAAACAACTTACACTTTACCCACTCTTGAGTCTTGGGGTAAGGATGATATGACATTGCCCAGAAAGTGAAAGGAGACAGAGAACTCTGAAAAAACAGACAATGCCATCCCTGGAGGCCTCAAGATAGTGCTTTAAAGACCGAAGTACTTGTTATTCACTTATTTCATTACTTTATCAAAGGGAAGGACAAAAATATCCTACAGATTCGGAAACCAAGGTAATTCATCAGGTTCGTGTATCAAATCATGTTCCATGCAGAACTATAAACACAAATACAAATGAAAACATTGCCTTAAAACATTTCATAGAACATTGTAATTTGAGAGCAAACTTCAGCTTCAAACTACACAGTTAGCAAAAATCCAGTTTCATTGTTAGGTAATTAGTTGGCAAAGAGAATATTGACAAGTGAATGTGACAAGTTTCAACCTGAATACACTTAGAAATAAGTAAAAACTCCACATTTAAAAAACGTTATTTTGCTACACTTTGCCAAAAAGGTAAAAATTTACCATATACTTCTTCTCAAAATGCACAGCTTTCTAATAGGCCCACAGTAAAGTCTCTTCTTTCCTTTTTTGAGGTTCATAGTGCAGGCTGTTAATGCAGATTTTTTTCCACCAAACCCTTGGGCGGCTCTGAGAAGCAAACTACTACTTTACCCTCAAGTTATCAATTTGCATTTGGCATCTTCAAAATCATATTTTCAGTGCAAGCACTTTTTCATAGCTTCTGTTGACTTCATTAAGATTTCTATGGCTTTTTTGCTGGTTTTGTTTTCTTCTTTGGTATTCTTCCATTTGCTTAAGCCAGACATTGAACTTGGGCATTACGATATGAGAATTCTTTCTGTACTCGTGAATGGACATAGTTGCTTTTTGATGAGTTATGCTGAAGTCACTTTCTTAGAAACTAACCGCATCTGCTATATCCACTTATGGAGATGCAATTTGTATGAGCAAAACAGTGCTTTCCTTTTGCTGTAATGGTTTGTATCAATTCCCAGAAACAGTATTATCACAAGGCTGAAAGCTATACTTCTCTAGCTGCTGCCAGCATACAAAAGATGCATGCGCACATACACACTATTAGGATGGGCTCTGAAGAACACCTGGGGGTCAGGCAGCTCATTTTTCACTCTTCCCCTCTTCCCACAACCCTGAGAAATTTCTCTTGTTTTTCAGCAATGAGTCTCCCAGGGCAGTGTCAATCCCACAAGAACTGTATGACACTCCTCAGAGCCCCCAAAATATCATCACAGAATAAAGCAAGGCCGGTCTGCTTCCCACTCTTTAACAGCACTTTGTTTTTATAAAGTACACTGGGGAAAGTTTCCATCCCATTAGACATTCAATTTCCTTTCTTTGCTTAGTATCAAGGCCTGCTGTGCTCTAGAGATTCTACCAGCTCAGGATTAAGAATGCTTCCTTCCCTTTTGCAATAAGCACCTTTGGTTTACTGTGTCCTGGACAGGTGATCTAGCAGGACAGACCATTCACACCAGAAGTTTTCACAGCACTGCCAACATCCACCATTAAAAGCAAAGTCTGTGGCCTCAATGCGGCCAAAATGTCTGTTGTCACTTGAATTTACATTATCTCAGTGTTCCAGAAAAATGTCCAAATTAGAGAAAAAACATCTTGTCTCTTTTCAGGTTACTTACTTATTTCTTCCCTAATTTATACACAAAATCCCCCAGGCTTGCACAGTCACCGTGGATAAGCTCTAAAACACAGAGCACCCTCGAATCTTCAAATTTTGCCTCCCACAGTCACACAGCACTGATACAAATATATTAATGTTAGTCTCTCTATAGTTTTACTCTTTTCCACTAAGGAAAAACTCAACATTTATCTGAGTAGCTGACTGCACTTACAGTAAAGTTCACATGAATTCTACAAAGACAAACAAAAGTAGCTTCAAAGAGCAGCACTCCTTAGGTATCAGGGGGATGCTGGATCACCAAGAAAGAGGTGGGAAAAATATCAGAAATTCAGGATCAAAAGAAATTAAGCCCAGAACATGAGTAGTAAGCTACTTGCTTAAAAATCTGGTAAGGCTATCATTGCCAAAATCCCTCAAGTACAGACAGATATACAGTCACTGTAACATCAGTTTTCTCAGCCTAGGTAAGTTTATTCTGCATGAGAAGCTGCTGATTTGAAATAGTGGATGTTCCAGCACCTGTGATACCCTACACAGCAGAGAGTCCATTTCCACGGAGAAAGAAAGGAATTATTTGCCTAGTCTTTCATACCTCATTTTCCCTTCTGAATCCTACTGCTAATAAAATAAGTACAAGTGCACAGGAAGGTTTAGTTCAATCACTCTGATGTAATAAAGTCCAGGATTTCATCTTCGTTTTGTGCCCCCAAAGCCTAAAGAAAAAAAAAAAAGTCAGCTCTACTATAGCCTTTCCACTGAACTCTCTAGTTCTAAAAAGACTAAAGGTGGCAAGGGAGACGGGGTAAATATATTCACATGAAGTAGAACAGCAAGTAACTGTGGGCTGACTGGCCTGAAAAACGATTCTATTCTTGCAGATTAGAAAACCTGCATTCTACAAAGAACATGTTTGTACATGTTTGTTAGAGAAGGGCATGTGTAGTGCACATCAGAAGGGAAAGTTTTAAACTCATGCACCTTGTCACTGAAGACAAATCAATACTGGTGGTACCATGCCCACCGTGCACCTGTGGGAAGTTTCATGCCCCACAGTGCTGCCCTACTTCCACAGGAAACAAATAAGGAACATTGTTACATGCCCACCTACACTAATGGATAAAACAAAGAATGCTTGCTGAATCTCAACTATTGTCTGCATATTTTTGATAGGTCAAAGTCTCTTGAGCTTCAGGAGATTAAAAGTTGCTTTGCCTTACCAGAAGCAGTTCTTGTCCCAGAACTGCTAGCTTGTGTGGCACCGCTTGAGTGCCCATTCATAGGAGGTGCAGCTGTGGGATCTGTCCATGTACTGTAATAAGGGGAACGCGGCTGGGCTCTGATGTGAAACAGAGTAGAAGGAAGGATTCATTAGTGACTCTAAGAAAAATCAAAAAAAATTACCATTCCAAACAAGAGAACTACATCCCTGAGAAAAACTGTAAGCAGGCAGTTGTTTCAAAGCTGGAAATCCCCCTATTGAACGTATTTACACGTTGAGAACATGGATATCTAGTGTTGTAGACTTTCAAAAGCAAATTAAACTGCATTCTTCAGAATAAGCAGTTCTAACAACTGCAAATGAGGAAAGCTTTCCCTCTGAAATTCTGACCTTAGATTCTGTTAAACAAGAAAAGAAGTTTGACATCTGAAGCCTAAATGTATTTTGGCACCACCTACCTCCCAGCCATGTTAGGCAAAAGAAAATATCCTTCTGCTAACTATTTTGAAAAAGTCGTATCAGTAACTCTAACATACCACGATCTTTGATTCACTGATTTAAATTATTAGCTTCCATGGATATGGAATTTCCTGCTGTTGAAATTTACAAATAACTATCTCACTTTCTGGCGCCAGCATTTTAAGTCACATGATTTCAAAATACTGAAAAAACAAATTAAATAATAGTGGACCAAAGACTGTTTTCAAAGAAAAGAAGCGCAAGTTAGGAAGCTTGTTCATGTATCTGGACTTATTCAGTTAGGCCTCTAATCTTGAACAATAAGATGTGGCGATGGAAAAGGAGGGGGTGGAACTCAAGGAACTAACCTGCCTGTAGATACAACATAAATACAATGCTTAAACAAAAGGGTCATGTATTTAAGACTTAAGAAATAGCTTTAGACTAAAAAAATACCTTTAACACCTTATAACTTTTAAGAATTCTTAACAGAGTTAATATAAGGCTTCTGTTATTTAAAAAAAACAACTCCACAACTTTACAGTGAAGATGCTTAATACACATTCCTGCCCATATTACCTTACTCTCAAACTTTCAATATAAAAAAGGTATGTAGTTGTATTTAATCTGTTATATTGCCACATTCCTACAGGAATAGACTCAATACACATGCAGTTCTTTGATAAATAGCAAAAACTACTTTGCCTCTAAAGATTCCCTGCAGGAGTCACATATTTTCTCCAGTGAAACCTAAAATGGCAGCAATTCCTCTCTTTAAATTGTTAAACTGATACCGATGCATTTTAAATATCTAAAAGCATCTAGCAAATAAGACCAGCAGATGCTTACTCCAGTATGAAACTGCTTTTGAATGCTGTTTATGCAACTAATACATAGTCCAGCACTCCTTTGAAAAACCATACCTCTTGGATTTCCACACATGGGCTATGGGAGTCTGCAGATTAAAGACATTTTAATCTAATCACACTATCACAGAAGAGCAGCTGCAATCCAGACTGACTTTAGGAGAGAGAACACGGATAGAAGAGAAATATCTACAGATGGTTTTATGCTTAATATTACTATCTGTGTTTTAAGGCAGGCTGCGGGTCGACCGTTTAAAAGCTCAATTTAAATTTGCATGCCATTATGCCACCTTAGAGTAACCAGAAGCAGAATGAAGTACCTCAATCCTCCAAAGTCTTCCCAGAAATGTGCTTAAAATGTCTCTGGTGCTGGAGCTACAGATAGCTCCCCAAAATCCATCTAGTAGGATTTTATAGCTTGAATGACAAGCTTAGAAACAATGTCAACACAGTATATGGCATACCTGAAAGCTTAAATACTTAAAATTCGATAGTATGCATGTTTTACCTGTGACTGCCTGCCAAGTAGCCTAGCAAGCCTCCTGCTCCTAATCCAGTCCAAAATCCTGGTCCTGAATTGGTTCCATGATGGAAATGAGTGCCAAAGCTGTCATCATCTTAAACAGAATGAAAATAGGAAACATCAGTTAGTCGCCTAATCCTCAGGCCAGCTGTTTCAACAACATTCTCTCCCATTAAAGATAATGGAAAATTAAAAAACTTTTCCTGATTCCAGTAGATTCTTGATTAACCTGAGCTTCAAAGGCGTCACATTTCAGAAAGCAGGAAAAACCACAGAAAAGAATGTGACTGTGAAGAGTTTTATGTTAAAAATCTGCTTGCACTCCATCTCACAGCCCTGACGCTCACAAAACAAGGAAAGAGTCCCTGCCTGCTGATCTATAAACAGACAAGTAAGATTAAAAATAGAAAAGGAAAGGAAGAAAAATAATCTGCTGAAGGTCACATAGGCCAGAGACAGACACAGGAGCAGAAATCAAATCGGTACGACTCACAGTGAGCAAACAACAAAGACATACAGCTTCTAATCTCACTCAGCACAGCTGCACCATTTGAGTCACAGTGGCTCAGTGTAACGGCTAACATTACTTGTATTGTTCCTGGTAATCCTAGTCTGGGATTTGTTATCAAAAGGCATGTTAACTGCAATCGCATTGCAAAGTTTTTATTATGCATGAGTCACCAATCTTGACAAACACCTTGATGAAACTGCAAGCATATCAAGTAGGTGGTGGGGGAAAGAATCACACATTTTTTACATGTGACCTGCGGAACATCAGGTTTTCAGTCAGAACAGAATGTCTTTCATTTAGAAATAAAAAGAGAAAATACAACCCCAAAGCAAAATCATTTTCTGGTCTACAGAAAAACACAAATATAAGAATAAGCTTAACCACAGGCTTAACACACAAGGACGTATAAATAGCAAGGACTGAAGATAACGTTAGAGTCTCCCTGAAACATGCACACCTGAACAAGTGGACCAGAGATGACATAGGTAAAAGTTAAAGAAGGTCTTATTTGTCTTCAAACGGGTATGAAATAATCAGTTTTCAGCCTACATTGGATTTTATGTTGAATTTCATTTTGAATGCATGGGGACAAAGATAAACTCTCATTAAAATGATATATACATTAAATTACGCTGATTTGGAACAAAAAAGAGAAGTACTTCATTTACTGTAAATACAACATTAATCAAGAGATTAATCAACTCATTTGTTCAAAAGCACCATGACTGAATGTTGACTCAGAAAACTGAGTCATTTTTTGCTGAAATATCTAGAGTAAACATTAAGAACGTTGTCAAACCACAAACTGAGAGAAAGCAGAATTTAATTAAGATAGGCTGGCTAAACTAGTTTCACAGGTCACATTCTAAATGTTAATAGGCTTTAAAATGAGGCAAATTAAAAATTAACATGAAATACATAGATATTGCTCTTCATTACTGTCCAGATTTCCAAAGATTAATACATTTCTGGAACACATGGACATACACTCTCAGAGATGTATACCTTTTGCTCTGATGCCAGAATGTAAGGCAGTCATTAATTGCAATGAAACAGCATAACAGTTGGTGCAATGAATTGATGCGGAAGAGGACAGAAAAAAAAATAAAATAACTCTCCACTGTTTTGCCTGTGCCCAGCAGGACAGAGCCCTGTTTTATGACCAAGGCTCTACTGACTACCACAGTAATGCCTATGGCAAGTGCCTACACATGGTTATCATTAGCCATCAGCGCGCTTGCAGCAAGCGTGGGTAGAGCCCTTCCCAAATCTTCGTTCGCAAAGCCTAGCCACGATGATGGCACATGGTCACCGATGCACAGGCAGTATAGACAGACAGCTTGAAACAACTACACGGAAACCAATCTGCAAAGCCAACAGTACTATGGAAGCAGAATCCCTTTAATTTTCTAGTGCAGGTACATCTGAACATTTCTGCTGTACATGCCCTGCACAAGGATATCCAAGAGTTAAACTGCACCCTCTGTTGGCCAAGCTGCTTGGGCAAAACTTGAAAAAACGCATTAATAAGCACTACTAAAATATAAACTTCTAAGTAAACTTAACCCTTGCTATATATTTTCTAACTAAAATGCCTTATCTCACAAATTAAAAAAAAGAGATTATGTAATTTGCAAGATTATAATTTAAGCTTCGGTGCTGTGAGCAGCTTGTATGTGCACAGGGTTAAATCAGCTGGTCAGACAACTGGTGAGCAATGTTTATTTTCCTTAGACACTGTGACTGTCTAGGGAGGGCCACTTATTAAGTGACAAAAGTCATCAGTTTTCTGGGAAAACAATTCCTATCAGCAGCCTTGTCATTGCTTATATAATTTACAACTTCAGATGAAAGGCCCCACATGAGATTCAGATGCTGCACCTCTAATACCAGTTCACAGGCACTGTTCTCTGTTCTGGGAACCCAATCTTTCAGCCACTGGGACTACACTGAACAACCTGTTAAAGAAAGGACTGGTACCTGATGCTCAACTCCATCAACTACTTTGTGAATGAAATCAGAGCTGAAAGATCCTTCTGTGAGGTTTTAAAGCACCTCTTTGCTGTGGGTTTGTTTCTGGCTGCATAAAACCATTTTCTCTTCCAGATCACCTATGAAAATTATTCTCCCTGTCACAGTCCTCCTATTCCGCAGGGTATGAAAAGAACATATACAGAGCATGGGGCGATGGATTTTCAAAGGTTCAGAGGGCAGTTGCTGCACAGCCACCCTGAAAGCCTATGGAAAACCATGTCCTTATTTACTCTTTTGAACAAAGAACAGAATGCAAAGCTGGCTCTGCAGCCATTTTGGCAGAGTCAACTGCCAATGCTCTGGTTCTAAGTCGGTCCCTTCTGCCCTTACTGAGGATAAAACAATCCTACTTGCTCTTTTGAGTACTATGAACAGGTCAGAGACCTACCTGTGAAGCTGGACTTAAAGCCGGGAGGAGGAGGTGCCTGCTGACTCTGCCAGAAAGGCCTCCTGAATCCATCACTGTCACCAGGACTCTGATGAGGCTGCTGGTTGCTAAGAAAGAGCTTGTATACTCCAAAAGCAAGAATGAGAAGAACTATTATAACAATCGCTCCAGAACCAGAATCAGAAGAATCCTGCCTTGACTGGTAATAGCTAGAGCCAAAGCTTCCAGAGTTCTTCACTTTCCTTTCACCTTGCTCAGTCAGCTCTAGCCTGAACAGCAAACTGCAGGAGCCTCTTAAGATGTAAGGATCATCTGGGTAATCATAGCCTTCACAGCTCACTTCTAGTTGTCCAAAGCGGTAGGCATTTTCCAAGTCTGCTTTGCACTGCCACTGAAAAAATAAACACAATACAAAGTAAAATCCCCTGCTCCAGAGATGAAAATACCTGTCTGCTTCCCCATATATGCTCTGAAATAAAGCTGTGATTGCTAACAAATCCTCTAAGAGGCCACAGGGTAAGAAATTTCTGAGCACTTATTTTGAAAAGGAGTAGGAATTTGAAGTTAACTAAAGGTGATTTTTAAATCCTAGAGCTTAAAAAAATTTTCAGATTTTTCAGAACACTAAAGAATTATCACTCTGGAAAATTTAGTTTTTCTTCACTAAACAGGTTGTTCAAATATCCCTTCTTTAGATACAGCAATACTTCTAAAAACATGCAATGCCCTGTGCAACAGTTACTTAATAAATGCCTCTCCCATCCAAGCTTGATGGCAGCTACAAAAACACAATACACGATCTTGAAATCCAGTGCAACTGACTCAAGTTTGTGTCCATGCAGAAATCAAAAGAAACAGGGCCAACATCATTAGGCATTCAAATGCAGCACTTAAGCATCATACTGCAGATTCTCTGGTTGAATATATGCAGATTCCTCAGTCTCCCATTTCCTTGAGGTACCCAAACTGACCATCTCTAAATTCAGGATAGCAGTACCAACTGTCAGTTCAAATTTGACTGTTCTTTTAGTACTGTATCAGTTCTAACAATTACCTTCAGCTTTGATTCCTGGTGATCTACTGACAGAAGCTTAGGTAACACCTAACAGAACAGTCATAACTACTTACTGACTAGTACTCACATCCTAAGGTGTAAGAGGAAGTCACGCAAGCCCAAAACTTAGCTTTTAAAAGGTAGAGCTGAAGTGAAGCAACTATTTATAAGCCCTTTCCACTAATGAAAAATGGGAATTCATACAGCAATATTAATTCAAGAGTATCCTCTGGAGTTTGCAAGAGTTTTATAAACTGAAGCATCATTTTACTTAAAACCAATGAAAGTTTGCTATGTCGTGTTCTTACATTAGCACCCTCAAGGATCTTTCAAACATATACCTGCAGTAGTTCTGGAAAATGCGAACCTAAAAGTATTTAGGCTAAGTTTTAGTTACCAAAGGTCATCTAACAAGAAGCAAACTGAACTGACACTCTCGTCTCTTTTATTCTTCAGAAGTTACCAAGCCTGGGTAAAGATGACTTCATTAAAAGCTTAACAAGTTTTAAACAGTTACCTGTACATCATAGCCATCCCAACCTTTGTTGTAACACTGAACAACCTCAGGGACACGGGAGCACCCCGCAGTGCCTCCAGTGCACTGCAGCTGAGGGACTGCAGGGGTCCGCCGGGATGTCGTGTACTGCCCCTTGTGCAGAGTCAGCGCCTCCACGTCCCGCAGCAGAACCTTCCCTGAAACAGGGGGTACAACGTCAGAACCACAGCATTAATTAGGCAGGAAAAGCCCTCTGAGATCACCGAGTCCAGCCTATGACTGAACACCACGTCAACCAGACCGCGGCACTAAGTGCCACATTTAGTCTTTCTTTAAACACCTCCAGGGACGGTGACTCCACCACCTCCCTAAGCAGCCCATTCCAATGTCTAATCACCCTTTCTGTGAAGAAATTCTTCCTCGCGCGTGTCAGCGCTTGTGCAGGTGCCTTCTACAGGGGCCTCCTCTCAGGGAAAGGCTGCCGATACAGAGGCCGAAGCAGTGCCCTGCTGCTTCAGGCAAGAAAACCCGAGGAAGCACCAGAGGCGCAGAGGGGAACACGGTATTTCCCTCATTTCCTTCCGAGGCCGCTCTGGGCTACTTCTCTCAGGCATACAAGCACCCCTGACCGCCCAGCGGAATTACTGCTGCGCTACGAGCCGACTCCAAGGGAGCCCAGACCCAAACGCCTGCCTGGCGCGGGCCCCGGCACAACCCTTCCTGCCCCAGCCCGGCAGAGCTGTGCTGCGCCGCACCGGGGGAGGCGGCAGGGGCCACGCCGAGCCCAGCATCCCGCGGGTCTCACCCGGGCGGTCCCAGCCCAGCGCGGGGCCCGCGGCGGCGCCGAGAAGGAGCAACAGGCGGAGCGCGGCGGCGGCCGCCATGACAGCGCTCGGTAACGTCACTCCGTCAACGCCCACCCCAGGGACGGGGCACACGCTGGAGGGAGCGTGGCTTAGCACCGGGCCACGCCCCCAGGATCCGTAGGGCCAATGGGCTTCGGGCGGCACCTTCGCGCGTGTCACGTGTGTGCGTCTCGCGGGCGGGTCACGCGGGTGCGGCGCGGTGCATCGCATCGCGCCGGATCTCTTTCCCGGAAGCGGCTTCCGCTTCTGCGCGGCAGTTCCGGGTCCCGGCGCGCGCCCCTCGGGAGCCGCGCGGCTCGCGGGACGGGCGGCGCCATGGCCGGGATCAAAGGTGCGCGCGGGGAGGGCCGGGAGCGGGCGGGAGCCCCGGCGGCGGCCCCTGTGCCCCCGCTGTGCCGGCCGGGGCCGCGCCGAGCCCCGCGGCTGCTCGCGCGTCGCGATGGGCGCGTTAAACCGTGTGTCGGCGATGGGCGCGTTAAACCGTGTGTCGCATGTTTCACCTGCGTTTCGCCTGTGCTCTCCTTGCAGCCTTGATCAGCCTGTCCTTCGGAGGAGCGGTCGGACTGATGTTCCTGATGCTCGGATGTGCCCTTCCCCAATACAAGTAACGTGCACTGGCTTCCTATTCTTTGTGCCTCTTTTTGTCTGTCAGTAACCTCAGGGTGGTTTGGATTTCGTAATTGAGAATCGCAGAATCGTTAGGGACGAAAGGGACCGCTGAAGATCATCTAGTCCAACCTCCCTGCCAAGGCAATTATGGGTTGAGAAGTTCTCTCTGTGTAGGAGGGGTCTTAGTCCTTTTTTGTTTGCTTCAGAAGGCCATCAGGATTTAATTCACCTTAAAAGGGATGGCAACAAAAGTCAAACTACCAGGCCTGGGTGCAGACTGCTAAAGGGCGCGCTGCCCTGACATGTCCCATGTCCCGACTGTTGTCTGTAAGTTGACAAGCAAATAGAAACTCTTGCGGTAGAGAGAAAGGTGTGTTACCCAGGGAAGCATTTGCATTTTCTCTGCCTTCGTAGTAGTAGCTGGGCTGTCGGTGACTGTCAGGTGGACCTTTGGTGTGTCCCACACTGGTAATGTAGCATCTGGAATAGCTTACGTTTTTATCTGTACTTTGGGTATGCCAATGCCTCTCTCTTAGTTCTCAGAAGATGCAAAGTAGCAGACCAAAAGCTCTGGTAGCTAAGTCCATGGCTTTGACTCTTTGCAAGTGAATGCTGATTTTACAGAAAATCTTTTAAATGTACTTATTTAATGTTAAATATATATCAGACATCTTGTTGATAGACCTGTTACTGCTTGTGAATTGCAGTTCTCTACGTATACAACTGGAATTCTTATGGCAGCTTTCTTTTGTTATAAAAGCTGTGCTGGTGGCACAAACCCTTGGAAAGGAGATCCCTGTGCAATAAAGTTGTATTGAAACAATGTGCACTTGCGTTTGCCTGAGAGATCTAGTCTGCTGAGCTGCAAGCCAAAAAAAGTGTTGCCAAAATGATGGGGTTTGTAGGTGTCTGTCTGCTGGTAAAAAATCTTGGCTCCCCATGGTGGCTAAGTATTGTCTGAGAACAATGCTCAGTCCCACATGTGTGCACTGAAAGCCTATGGACAAAGTCAAAGGGTTCTGCAAAGGTGTCTCTGCAATTCTTATCAAACCAACACAGGATAAACTTTGCAGTTGAGCTCATTTTGTGAGGTGTCATTAGATTTAGGCTTGCTTAGTGAAATCTTGCTTTATGAATATCTTGTTAGTGAGCTCTGCTGCAGCTGAGGTCAGCCAAAGCCTCTCACAAATATGGTCTGTTGGATTAATGTCTGCTTGTTTCAAAGCAAAGGATTTGCTTTCTCTGGGCTTGTCTGTCTTTCCTAAAAGTGGATGCTGGATGGGGAAAATGCATTGTGTTGACTTGAGGAAGGACAGGAAGTAAATCAAATTAACTTAAACTTTTCTTCTCCTTTCTTTTTCAGCCGGTACTGGCCACTGTTTGTTCTGTTTTTTTACATCCTTTCTCCTATCCCGTACTGCATAGCAAGAAGATTAGTAGATGACACAGATGCTACAAGTAATGCCTGCAAGGAGCTAGCGATATTCCTTACAACAGGCATTGTGGTCTCAGCATTTGGGCTACCGATAGTGTTTGCAAGAGCACAGCTGGTTAGTAATATTTCAACCTACAATTGTTGTTCTTTTCCCTAGAAAACTTTGTTCTTGATGTTTGTGTTTTTTACTGAAGGTAAAGCTCTTATGCACTAAACACCTCTTATAACTGCATACTTTAAGATGCTTGTAGTGGAAACAGAGGAATAAACCCTAAGAGCCTGTATGCAATGGAGAGAAAGTGAGATAGAAAATACTCTGAAAACTTAATAGGCAAGTAACCAAATATAAAAGCATCAAGAATACTTTGAAGGTGATTTGTGGAATAGTTGGGCTAAACCAGCATGAATAAATAACAGAAAAAAAATCAAACCAACCAAAAAAAACCCACCAAAAAACCCAAAATCACCCTAATGCATTTTTTGCACTCACTGTAAACGATATTGGTGTTATTTTTTTTAAACTTCTGAGTTCTCATTGTATCTTTCCCAGTATATGGCTTTTCAATAAAATACTTTCAAAGTTCACCTTGTTCATGTGAATTTCAGAAAGCACTGCCAAGTCCAAAAACATGGAGTGCACTTTCATAAATGTCTTTAGGCAAAAACAGCTCAGGTGGTCAGTTTGAATGGCTCACACCCTTTGAGTAATTCACTTATTCTCCACCTCCTTTTTTGTTGCTGGCATATCTGCTGGTGTTTTGAAGACCTTAAATGTCTGTTTAAAAAAGTCTTACGTGGTTGGCAGGTATAGCTGGGCTGCAGTTGTGTTTCATGCTGGTGCCTAGCCTTACTTTACACACCAAAACAGCTGTGTCTGCTAGCCAATGCTTTGAGTACATCTTGAAAAAAATTTGTAGTGCTTGGCTGGCTGTGAATTGGTCAAGTAATTTTGGGTAAACCCAGGCTTCTTGATGTAACCACAAATAATAACATATCACCTTCTTGCATCATGGATGTGTTACTGAACTTTGTCTAGAATGGGCCAGTAAGATGTTGCCTTTTGTCTTGTCATTATTCAGTTGAAAATGTGTCTAACTTAATTCCCTTTGTTCACAGATTTATTGGGGTGCATGTGCACTCGTTCTTACAGGGAATACAGTCATCTTTGCCACGATTCTAGGATTTTTCTTGGTCTTTGGCAGCAATGACGACTTCAGCTGGCAGCAGTGGTGAAAGGAAGATAAGAGAACTATCACAGGCATCTTGTCATGCAGTGGCCATCCATACAAATGAGAGAATGGGCAATAAAGAGAAGTAGCATAGCAAGCCTCTTGAGTATTTTAGATGCTCCTTTTCACATTGTTCGTTCTGAGTGTACTACTGTTGCTGACAGGGTCTATATGTTTTTATGAAGTGGAGAGATTATTGATTTTGTTTTTACCTATGGTATGTTTTTAGGTGCTCTCTTGATTTAAAATTGTCATCCTTCTGTCCAGTGTTTTATGTGAAGCTTTAAATCAGGAACAAGAACATGTAAACATGGTTTCAAAGAAGATTTAAAGTTGGGAGGTTTTTGTTGTTGTTGTGTTTGGTTTTTTTATTTAAGCTAAACATTGATACTATGTTTCGATTTTATTTTGTTTTTTAATACCAGGATTAAATTATATACAAGCTGAATGGAGTTAAGAGATTGTCCACCACCATTGTCAATTACCAAATCAACAGGTTGTTGCTATGTCTTAGCAGAGGCAAGGTGGGGCGGAGAGTACTAGTTGCAGATTTTCTTCTGCCCATACCTCATACCAGGTGATGAATGTTGATAGCCTTCATTTCAGGAGAAGGCTGAGGAGCAGGTAGAGTTATTTGGGAGAAAAGTCCTAAATTTTAACACTGCTAGCACTTTTACCTGCTTTGTTATCGATTCTGTGGATGTGACATTCAAATACTCTGTAAACGTATTGATGCTGACATAAAAAACTAAAGTGTATTGTAGGGGAAGGGGAAATGATGTTTAAATTCCATTTTTTAAAAAAAGTATCTTTTGAACTCTATTTATATGGTTTTGAACTTTTATGTCAACTTTTTACCACAAAGATGGTAAACTGTTCATTTATGGAACTACTGGTCTATGTTAATTTGAAGCATATACAAAGCTATTTCCTCCTTCTCCTTTTTAATTTATTTTATACATATAGTATATATATAATAAAACAGCTTTTAAAATGCAGGTTAAAACTTTGTGTTAAATTTGCCTAGGAATGATTTCCTTTCCCCTTTTTTTTTTCTTCCCCCCCTCANATTTAAGCTAAACATTGATACTATGTTTCGATTTTATTTTGTTTTTTAATACCAGGATTAAATTATATACAAGCTGAATGGAGTTAAGAGATTGTCCACCACCATTGTCAATTACCAAATCAACAGGTTGTTGCTATGTCTTAGCAGAGGCAAGGTGG
Source organism: Grallaria varia (assembly GCA_013396735.1). Taxonomy (NCBI): domain Eukaryota; kingdom Metazoa; phylum Chordata; class Aves; order Passeriformes; family Formicariidae; genus Grallaria; species Grallaria varia. The sequence continues at coordinate 134,415 of VWZG01011477.1, forward strand.
GGCGGAGAGTACTAGTTGCAGATTTTCTTCTGCCCATACCTCATACCAGGTGATGAATGTTGATAGCCTTCATTTCAGGAGAAGGCTGAGGAGCAGGTAGAGTTATTTGGGAGAAAAGTCCTAAATTTTAACACTGCTAGCACTTTTACCTGCTTTGTTATCGATTCTGTGGATGTGACATTCAAATACTCTGTAAACGTATTGATGCTGACATAAAAAACTAAAGTGTATTGTAGGGGAAGGGGAAATGATGTTTAAATTCCATTTTTTAAAAAAAGTATCTTTTGAACTCTATTTATATGGTTTTGAACTTTTATGTCAACTTTTTACCACAAAGATGGTAAACTGTTCATTTATGGAACTACTGGTCTATGTTAATTTGAAGCATATACAAAGCTATTTCCTCCTTCTCCTTTTTAATTTATTTTATACATATAGTATATATATAATAAAACAGCTTTTAAAATGCAGGTTAAAACTTTGTGTTAAATTTGCCTAGGAATGATTTCCTTTCCCCTTTTTTTTTTCTTCCCCCCCTCACAATGCAGTTGAGGCATGACTTTTTCAGAAGTCACTGGCTGAACTGATTTCACTTGACTGTTTTTAAGTTCTTATGCACTATTGGTTAATAAGATTTAATGTTATGTCTGTAACTGTAGCTTGTGTTCTGTAAGATTGCACATGTAGCTTCAAATATTTAAGACAAGTTTTATGCATACCTCTCAATTGCCTGGATTTTTCATTTGAAGAAATCTGCCATTAGACATTCCATCACGACACAGTTGATGAGTACCACTTAACCAGGTTTGACTGTACCATGTGCAGTGATGAACCTGACCAAACACACTTCTAAACTGCATTTTTCAATTCTTTTAAAAAAAGTCTAGGAANTTTTTTAAAAAAAGTATCTTTTGAACTCTATTTATATGGTTTTGAACTTTTATGTCAACTTTTTACCACAAAGATGGTAAACTGTTCATTTATGGAACTACTGGTCTATGTTAATTTGAAGCATATACAAAGCTATTTCCTCCTTCTCCTTTTTAATTTATTTTATACATATAGTATATATATAATAAAACAGCTTTTAAAATGCAGGTTAAAACTTTGTGTTAAATTTGCCTAGGAATGATTTCCTTTCCCCTTTTTTTTTTCTTCCCCCCCTCACAATGCAGTTGAGGCATGACTTTTTCAGAAGTCACTGGCTGAACTGATTTCACTTGACTGTTTTTAAGTTCTTATGCACTATTGGTTAATAAGATTTAATGTTATGTCTGTAACTGTAGCTTGTGTTCTGTAAGATTGCACATGTAGCTTCAAATATTTAAGACAAGTTTTATGCATACCTCTCAATTGCCTGGATTTTTCATTTGAAGAAATCTGCCATTAGACATTCCATCACGACACAGTTGATGAGTACCACTTAACCAGGTTTGACTGTACCATGTGCAGTGATGAACCTGACCAAACACACTTCTAAACTGCATTTTTCAATTCTTTTAAAAAAAGTCTAGGAATCTTAACCATGCATAATTAAAAGCTGGCAACTGCTTAGGTTTTGCTTAACTGTATGAAAAGGTAGGTCTTGGCCATAGAATTTGTCTGCAGATGCCAAGTATAGAGCTTGAAAATATATATATATATATTCATATATGTATATGAATATATGCAAAGTCTGGTAGTAACAGTATCTACTTGCATGATGTGCTCAAGGAACTGCTTCCAGCAGGTGGGGGCAGCAGGGTGTCACTGCCTGCACATGCTTCTTTGTTAATGTCCTGTGTGTAAAACGAGCGAAATTTTGTTAGTTCTGGTAGAGGAACAAGTAGGCTCTGGTGCAGAAGCCAGTCCATAGCAGGTGGTGTTTCAGCCATAAGGAAGCAGTTAACCAGGCTGCCTGTGATCCTGGCATTTGGAGCTGTACGAGGGCTTTTGGATCATGTTTCATCCCTTCGTTCATCCCCTCTGCGCCCACCCCCAGTACAATGGAGGCTACAGAAAATCTTCTAAACCAGTGGCTAAAGTTGCAGTCCTTTGCAATCCTTGCAAAGGAAGAATGCTTACGACCTGTACAAATCTGAATCTGTAACTGACTTCTTTTTCATGGTCAGGGACTGTTTTCTCCTTTAATCCTAAAGCTTTCTTCTCTGTGTGATGCTACTCTCTGGATCACTGGCCATGGAGCTGACTGTGTGTGTATCAGTGGTGCATCTTGTCTTTGTTAATTGCATTACAGCACTACCTTCTTTGCTTGCACACCAAGTACATGCAGTATTCCTCTGATTTATAAGCTAGACACTTGAGAGGTATGATTCTTCCATGTAATATGCACTGAGATAGCATTACCATCCTAGAGGGAGAGACTTTGAGCGATAAGAATTTTAAATAGCAATCTTGAGTTCTGTATGTTTAATCAAAAATACTCTAATAAAAGGAGTATTTTGTTTAAAGTATTAATTGGTGGGGTTTTCTTTTCATTTATTTAATGCGGATATCATTCCTGTGGCAGAGATGACACCAGATTGCTCACTAGTCCTTCAGAGTGGGTATTTGTGTAATTTACCTGGGGCTGCTCTACAAAGAGAGGCTTGAGTATCCAGTGCTGTACTAGCACTGAGCTGGCTTTACCGGTTGTATCTCACATCTGCAGTTTTATCTCGAATTTGTGTTTGAAGGCCAAACCCTCGTATGTTGGTGGTATTATACAAAGTAATGGCCACCTTTACCCTCTGATGTATTTATATATTTACACTTTTTATTTAAAAAAAAAAAAAAGCCCTCGTGATATTTGTAATAATTTGTGGCATTTCTGAAATTTGAAAACTGATGTCAGTCTTTTAGCAGAAGAAAGTAATGGGAATTGATGGAAAATCCTTTTGGGATGAGCCATCACGCCCTTCCCTCCCCACACACACTCAGTTTGGTCATATTTGTTGATTTTTTTTCTGTTTATTCTGAGAGGGGAAGAAAGTTGGTTAAAATATTAACTGTATTTCTCAAGTCAAAACATGGAAGAGCAGTAGGGTAACTTGGCAATAACTAAGCTGCCCCATTTTTTCATGAAATCAAATCATAGAAAATGCTGAGTTGGAAGGGACCAACAGGATTATAAAGTCTGACCCTTAGCCCTGCAAAGGACCATCCCCAGCAATCACACCATGTGCCCGACAATATCATTCATAGAATGATACTTGAACTCTGTCAAGCTTCATGCTGTGACCGCTTCCCTGAGGAGCCTCTTCCAGTGCCCAGCCACCCTCTGGGTGAAGAACCTCTTTCTAATATCCAACCTAAACCTCCTCTGACACAACTTGAGGCCATTCCCTCTTGTAACTGGTCACCACAGAGATGAGATCAGTGCCTGCCCCTCCTCTTCCCCTCATGAGGAAGTTGTAACTGCAATGAGGTCTCCCCTCAGTCTCCTCCAGGCTGAACAGACCAAGTGCCCTCAGCCACTCCTCATACGGCTTCTCCTCAAGGCCCTTCACCATCTTCTTTGCCCTCCTTTGGATGCTCCCTAAGAGCTGAATATCTTTCTTATATTGTGGCACCCAAAACTGCACACAATGTTCAAGGTGAGGCTGCCCCAGTGCAGAGCAGAGCGGGACAATCCCCTCCCTCGACCAGCTGGCGATGCTTTGCCTGATGCCCCCCAGGACATGGTTGGCCCTCCTGACTGCCAGGGCACTGCTGACTCATATTCAACTTGTCACCGACAAGGACGCCCATGTCCCTTCCCATGGCACAGTTTTCCAGCATCTCCTTCCCCAGTCTGTNGGGCGGGGGGGCTGTGGAGCGAGGTGAACCGCTGCGGGCAGAACGGCGACTTCGCCCGCGCCCTCAAGTCCGTCAATAAGAGTGAGTGCGGGCGGCGGTGCCGCTCCCGCCCCGCCGCTCCGCGGTCTCTGCCCGGGCCAGCTTGGCCTGGTGGAGGGGCGCTGCCGTGTGTGTGGCGGGGACCGCGAGGTGTCCGTCCGTCCGTCCGTAGGCTTCGTGCCGGGAGCAGGGCAGCGCTCAAAGCCCCGGCGGGGCCGACTGTGCCGCGGGAGGGGCGAGAGGGGNACTGCCAGGGCACTGCTGACTCATATTCAACTTGTCACCGACAAGGACGCCCATGTCCCTTCCCATGGCACAGTTTTCCAGCATCTCCTTCCCCAGTCTGTCCATACATCCAGGGTTGCCCCCTCCCAGGTGCAGAATCCGGCACTTGCCCTCGTTAAACTTCATACTCGCAGTGGTGCGCGGAAGAGTAAAAAGCTGGTTGGTGCGTAATGAGCACTATCACGTTATTACAGCGTACCAGCTCCCGGAGAGGGAGGCCCCCGCTGCCGGAAGGGCCCGAGCCCCGCCCGTCTTCCGGTTCCGGCTCAGGCACCGCCCCCCGCGACGTGTGTCCGTGCCGGTGCGGGTCCCAAGATGGCGGCGGGGCCGGCGGCGGCGGCGGCGGGGGCGGCGGGGGGGGGGGGGCTGTGGGGGGGGGTGAA
>VWZG01011477.1:139022-164138 GCA_013396735.1 Grallaria varia
CCCGCCCCGCCGCTCCGCGGTCTCTGCCCGGGCCAGCTTGGCCTGGTGGAGGGGCGCTGCCGTGTGTGTGGCGGGGACCGCGAGGTGTCCGTCCGTCCGTCCGTAGGCTTCGTGCCGGGAGCAGGGCAGCGCTCAAAGCCCCGGCGGGTCCGACTGTGCCGCGGGAGAGGCGAGAGGGGCGGCCGTAACCATCGGGTGCTTCTGTTGCATCACACGCATCCCTTGCGGTGACCCACAGCCCCGGAGCTGCTTGGGGTTCTCCTTCCGTTTTGATCGCGGGGGGAAAGAGGGCTTTCCCCCCTGTTATAAGTATGGACTGACTGGCTTAGGAGCGATAACTTGCTCGGGGCTGAGAGTCCACGTTGAGATGTGGTTTTTTTCATGACTTGGCATCCAAAATTGGATTGCAGTATAAGGCACGTTATGGTTAAAAGTTCTGTCTTTGCTGCTTGTAGGGTATAGGGGCTCATCTCACCTGGCAGAGCGGATCACCCGAAAAATTCAAATAGCAAAACGTGTGTCTTTCTCCTAGTTCTCCCTCCCTGGCTTCCACTGGTAGAAAGTGTTAGCATGTAAAGTGATTTTCTGTCTAGAGCCACACAGTTCTTCTGTACCAGCTGTTGTCCTTCCTGAGTATGCTTTACGTGGCACTTAGGCCTTGGCACTGTGTTCTGTGCCTGGAAGTGAAATGCCAGTGAAAGGTTTGTCCAGGTGTTTGTCCAGCCCCTTTGGCATAGCTCTGTTCCAGGCATGTTGGCACAGTGGACACTTCAGGTAGGTTCAGTATTTATGCTGGATTCTTTTATCCTGATGGGGTTTGTTTCACAATCTGAACCAAAGCAAGCAATACTAGGACCCTTTTAAATTTACATGACCACTCTCAGGGGTGGGTTTTTGCAGCTGTAACATATGGCTCTTAAAAAACTCTTAAAAAAGTGTTTTTGATATCAAGTTGGATTGTTGTGTTGAAACTGGTTTCTCCTCCAGTACTGCAGATCAGCAAAGATGACGTGACTGCACTTCAGTGTAAAGTTGTGTGTCTTATCCAGAACGGGAACTTCAGGGAAGCCCTTGGCATAATCAATACCCACACTAAAGTGTTAACCAGGTGAGTTGAGTCTTGCTGTGCTCTACAAAATATGAAACCCCGAGTCCTTGAGAAGCTGCTGCAGCTTTACTGAAGTGGACTAATAAGGCAGCAAAATAAAGTGCAGGAGATGCTCAGAGACATTGGGATCGGTCTTGTCAGTGAAACATTTATTGTGGGGGTGTCTGGGTGAGCTTGAGGGAGTCTTAACATCTTGCCGTCCCTGTTGAAGGGATTGTCCCTAACATAGTTCTCAACCACCAATACCTGCCAATGCTGCCTGTTGATGTGGCTGATACACGGGAAGGGGACAGATCGCATCAGGGATGAGAAGAAATGGGAGAAGCCCTTGCCAGTGGCAGTGAGCTGTTGGCTTTGGTTGGCTGTCTCACCCTACTGCTCCTTGGGGTCCTTTTCTTTGCCAGCCTGGAGGTATTGCCTCAGCTTTTGGGGTGGTGCAAGCCCTTTGAGCATCCTCTCAAAATCAGGACCTTGGACAAAACTTGTGTTTGAGAACAAGTCAAGCTTCCCATTTGTATCATTAAGAAGACTCTGATCCTCATAAGGATGCTCTTTGTGCAATGACTAGGGTGAAAATTTCTGCCCAAGAACTGCCTGGCAGCAACATTTTTGTATTTCAGCTACTGCTTTTAGTAAGGAACCTCCCAGAAAAGTGTATTGATGTATCACTGTGATGAAACATACCCTCATTTTTATTCACTCACCAATTCCTTATTTTCTGGAACAAAAGGGCTTTAATTCAAGTTTTTTAGCTCATTGTTTTAATTCTGTGATAAGGAGGAGGAATATTTTATTTAAATTCAACTGGCTTCAGAGTTCTCCCTGTAATTTCTTTAGCCTAACTCTGTGTGTTTATCTCTGTGTCCTGCAGAGTAGGGAAAGTGGTGGTTCGTTCTCTCCTTTGAAGTTGTCCCGTCCTGCACTGAGTGTGGCCCACCGCTTTTCTTTTATTCTGAATGCCATTTATTTGTTTTCAAACTTCCTTAATACTCACTTGAATCGAGATCATTCTAAATAGGCAAAGAAAAGCTGATAGCAAGTGGCCCCAGGCATGAACCAAAGGAATCACTAATTAATTTTCCTTGGGCTTAAGTGGTAATTCAGGGGGTAGGTGGAACATGGCATTCAAGGCTCTGCTTGTTCGAGAATGCTTCCCTGCTGGTGTGAGCTTGCTTTGAAGCCAATTTTATGTTAGCACCAACAAACCTTTTTGGTGCAGTTCTGCTGCGCTGATATTTCAGAATAGATTAATGTTACCTTTGTCTTCATGTCGGACTGTAGCTTATACCTTTTCCTTCTTCTCGCTGTGTGAGTAAATTGTCTTTAAAAGTTTGCAGTAGCAACCTTTTGTTGTAATGATACAACTTCTCCTTAAGAAGTGTTGTTCTGCCTTTTGAGCATTTGATTAGCATAATCAATATGAAGCTGGGAGCGGAGGAGATTTAGAATGCTGTGTGTCTGGAAATGCCAATAGAAAGGAACCTTTTTTTTTTGAGGTGAAGTTTTGATATGCTTTCTCTGTTGAACACAAAGTAGGTTTAAGATATTTACAGTGCTCAACAGATACATAGTTCAGTAATCTGGGATCATGTGTTTGGATTTTTGGTTATGTACCAGTGTGTGACTAATTAGGGCTGATTAAACAAGTGTGCTTATGTGGGTGAATGCTTTTGAATGAAAACTACAGTGCTGTCAGCCTTTGTCTTGTCCTTGCAGTGACGTTATTGCCTTTGAGAAGGCCTACTGTGAATACAGGCTGAATCGTATAGAAAGTGCTCTCAAGACCATTCAGAGTGCCAGTCAGCAGACAGACAAACTGAAGGAGCTATATGGACAAGTGGTAATTACAAGCTTTTCTTCCTGGTGGGAGTTTCATATGCTGGATGCCTTGTCCCTCCTCTAATGAGGGGCAAATATGGGGACAGAGTATCATTCTCTGCCTTGAAGGTAAGGACAGGTACAGTTCCAGCTGCTCAAACTTCTGTGGGGCTTCAGTTGCCTGTTGCTGGAGGCAGAGTCATCATTTCAACCCCACTAAACCAAAGCAATATATTTGTGACTCCCACTCCCTTCCTGGGTCTGGCCTGGTATTAGCCATATGGCTGAGGATGGCAGAAATCTCATGGGATTTATGTGTGGTTGAGCCATCTGTCCAGGAATGGTTTGTGGGACCTGACATCTCAAGCATTAAAAGTGAAGCAGAACAGAAGTTCTGTTTTTTCTCTCATTTCTCTCTGGTTGATCAGAACAGTTTTGTGAAGAATTGGCTGTCTTCTCTCAGCTGCATGAAAGACCATTCATTTAATTTCTTTCTTAGAGAGGCGATCAAATTTGGAAGAAGGCTGTTTGAGGACAAAACTGTGTAAACTGCTGCTTTTAAAGAAGCTGTTTTAGGAATAAGAGCTGTGTCGTTTTTGCGCAGGTATCTGGTGTCATTGCTTGAGTCCTTGCAAATGTAATTCATATAGTTTGCCTGTAAAGGTAGATGTAAATACTAGTAATGTTCAGCTTAAACCATATGATGCTCTGCTGCCCCCATCCATGGGGAGGGAGGAAGGAGGCTGTAGTTACCAGCACGCACAGGAAAATACTGTTCTGCAGGCTAATCCCTTCCCTTCTCAGTTGTACAGACTGGAGCGTTACGATGATTGTCTGGCTGCATACAGGGATCTCATCCGCAATTCCCAGGATGAGTATGAGGAAGAGAGAAAAACCAACCTCTCTGCTGTTGTGGCAGCACAAAGCACATGGGAGAAGGTGGTGCCAGTAAGTGAGTATGTGTGTCTATCTGTGTAAGAGTGAGAGCCAAGGAATGAAGGATATGGAATTGTAGATATTGAACAGGACAGAAATGTGTTCCTGTCTCATAATGAATTCTGAGTGTATTGAAGATCACCTAGTCACTTTTTCTGTATGGAGGAATAAACGCTGTTACTGTTCATGAGTTATACTTCACATTTGATCTCTAGGAGACTTGTATTAGTAGCTAGCAGAGTAGGAAGGAGCTCTGTCTGGAACTGCATTAGGCACAATACCTGTGGTGACTAGCACTTTTCTCTCTCATGTCCAAGGTAAAAGCTAACTGCTTGGATCACCCAGCCATGCTTGGGAATATTTTTATTAATGAAAAGTGCAGATTGTAATGTTCACATTTGTTTAGAAATCTTTGTCCTTCAAGATGTGCACAGCATGCTCAACTTTGTTCAGTGCTGTGGATCCACTTTCTAACTCCAGAGCAGCAGTTCTTACCTGCCTTCTAGCAGCAGTCTTAAGTAGTCCCCAAGTTGAGGCTGGAGTTTTGTTGCTGCCTTATCAGTTACCTCTGACTTGGTGCAGTGTGAGGGAAGATCCTTTGCGCTGTGACTTACTTGCCAGGTGTGTGCCCTGTTAAAATTGCCTCTTAAATTTATTTTGCAACAGTTAGAGTGTACATGAAAACTATAATTTGTGTCTGTTGCTTGTCAGATCTCTACAGATCAGTTGGCATTTATCCAACACTACATTTGCTTTTCATTCTAGGAGGATTTGGGCCTTCGAGAAGCTACCTACGAGCTGTGTTATAACAGTGCATGTGCGTTGATTGGGCAAGGCAAGCTGAACGAAGCAATGAAAAAATTACAGAAAGCAGAAGGTAAAAACACGGTGAGGTGAGAGGGAAGCTTTGTGTGATAGGAGTAGTTATTTGCTTTCTCTAGACACAAATCAGAGGAAAGAGCTTTTGAGAAGTTAAAAACTGGCCAGCAGCAGGATTTGTTGTAAGTTTCTGAAAGAACTGGTGTTTTTGTAGAAGTGTTCCTCTGCAACTCCTTTCCAGAGCCATGCAGCATGTACCATCTCTTGGCTCTCTTACAGCCCCCTGATTTGTATTCAATAACTTTGTGGAGTTCTTTGAAGTAGGAGTTAGATGTGGGTGTAATTTGTTCTCGTAAGCATGAGATGTCTCATCTGTTCTAACTCCTGATTTTGTTACTATGAGTATATATTTAAACATATGCTATAAAAAATAAAAATACTTCGTGGTATGAATTAGGTCTGAAATTAGTATAAGCCAATAAATGAGATTTTTTGCAAGGAGGTTTTTTTTTTTTCTATAGGGTGGAAGGGGTCTTTTATGTCTTAAAGAAAAGGCTGGGGTAAGAACTAGAAGGGACAAGTTTCTATCTGATCTAGTTGCTCTTGCAGATAAATAGGCCAGTTCTGTCCCAGTTTTGATGGAGACTAACATCTCTTCCGTACAGCTGATAAGCATGTGTAATTTCAACTTATGTGCTTTGATAGTTATCTTTTGGAGAGCAAACAAATGATGTGGTGAGGTATGTGAGGAAGTTAAGAAGCGACTAGTACGGGTACTGAAAAATAACAGAATTGCTGCCCTATAAACAGTGATGTAATCTCAATATTGTAGGCTTGCAGCACTTTAAAGAAATCCCAAGATGGTGCACAGTTATAGCTGAGTGATCCCTATGGAAAAGATTAGTAGCTAGGTTTAAGGAAATTTGCCCTGGAGAGAAACAGAGTATGTGACTCTTCTCTCAGAAGTCAGATCTGGCAGGGACAGTATCTCCTGTGCTTCATATTTCTTCTTCATTGTCTAGTCTTCGCCCTCATGCTCAGTTCCATCCATCATCAAACTTGCAGTCTGCTGTGTCCTTGTAGGCTGCAGAAGTTTCAGGGACAGATGAAAAAGGTTATCTATTCCTCCATGCTTCTAGCCTTTTTTTTCCATAAACCTTCTAAATTGTGTTTCTCTATTTGTTTTTTCTTCTAGAGCTGTGCCGCCAGTCACTGTCAGAAGACTCTGTAAGTTCTTGATGTCGTTCTGGAGAGTTTGTTTGCTTTGCAGTAGCGTGAATGAAGGTGCAGTCACAAAGTGCAGTGCAGAGAGTCAGAGGAGAGCCAGTAGTGCTCTGCTAGTACCAGCTTGTGAGGTTGGGCAGCGATCATGGCTGTTGCAGAAGGGTACTGAACACTGTAGGCTGTTTGTGGCTGTGCACCTTGAAGAGTTGCCTGTGCTGGTGCAGGTAGAATGGGTACAGGTTGTCTGAAACCTCCCTGTAACCTACCCCTGCTATGGATGAACATGCTGAGTGGATGGTGAGAAACAGGAAACTTGTAATCAGTCACTGGTTTGAGCAGAGGGGCAGATTCAGCGGTTAAGGGTATTTTCAGAATCTCATAGGAGTAGGTGAAGCTTTTTTTTCTCCTGTCTTAACTCGCGTATGCTTCTGTTTGTGCTGTGGCTACAACCTTCATCTGTAGTAGCTGAGGTACTTTGCTGCTAATACTGCCCAAGAGAGCACATAGACATTTGCCAGCAGGCAGAAGCCAGGGGAAGAGAGGTGAGATGGCAGCTTTTTTACTTTGATTTTTCTTCAGGATGTGACAGAGGAAGACATTGAGGCTGAACTGGCTATTATTCATGGTCAGATGGCTTACATCATGCAACTGCAGGGTCGTACAGAGGATGCTTTACAGCTCTACAATCAAATAATCAAGTTGAAGTAAGGTTTTTTATTTTAAAACAAATGCTCAACCTCCCACCTGTACAGACGGCTGTTTAACAGTGTATGCTTTCTTCTTTTCCAATTTGCAGGCCAACAGATGTAGGACTCCTTGCTGTCATTGCAAATAACATCATCACAATTAACAAGGTATAGAATTACCTTGCTGCTTTCAATGCAGTTACTCAGCTTGCTTCTCTGCTTCTGTGGAGAGAAGGGAGATAACCAGGAAAGACTTTTTCCTGAACAGTAGTTAAACTGCAGACCCAGGGACCTTTTCTTCTTCAAGGAATATAGTGAAATCTTCTCATGATGTGCAATTTCCCCAGGACCAAAATGTCTTTGACTCAAAGAAAAAGGTGAAGCTGACCAACGCAGAAGGTGTTGAGCATAAACTCTCCAAGAAACAGCTCCAGGCAATTGAATTCAACAAAGCTTTGCTGGCAATGTACACTAACCAGGTAGGGCAAACTAATCAGTAGCTACAGATTTAGTCCACAGGAGTTTGACTAGGCAAAAATGGAAATGCGGCTGTTCTGTGTCAGAAGAAAAGACTGCTTGGTTTAGGCAGAAAAATAAAATTATCCCTAAAAGCACAACGGCCTGTTTAATGACTTGAATATTGCTCTAGGGAGAACTGTGTGGAGATGACTGGAAGACAAAAGGGTTATGAGGGGTCTTAGATGCATCTGAAGTGTCACTAGGAGGACTTGTTCTTGATTCTGTGTACTCATTTCAGGGAAGTCATCACTAGCATCTCTTCTTGGATACTGCTGGTATGTTAGTCCTGTGCTAGATGCTTCCAGAGGTTGAGATAAGTGTCTTCTCTCTTCCCACTCCTCAGGCAGATCAGTGCCGCAAGCTGTCAGCAAGCCTGCAGTCACAGAGCCCTGAACATCTGCTCCCTGTGCTTATACAGGCAGCCCAACTTTGTCGTGAGAAGCAGCATGCAAAGGCCGTGGGGCTTCTGCAGGTAGGTTAAAAGAAAGTTGGCCAAGCTCCATTTAAACTTATGCTTTGTATTCTCCTGTGCTGTTTTCTCTTTGTTTTTTTTTTTTTGTTTGGTTTAAATTTCCAGGGGTATCTGACTGCTTATTTTGCTTTTGTTTAATGCTGCTGGAAGGCCTTCACACCCACTGAACAATGCTGCTTTTAAAGGGAAATAGTTCCCTTACACCTCTGATTTTTATGCTTAGAAAGCTGTAGTACACTTCTATGGTAAGCAGTAGTCTTCACTGCTCTGCTTACAAGCAATTTTAGACACCCTCCTTTTTTGGGGGAATGAGTGGCCTGGGACAGAAATTTGAAAGGGCAGTGGGTCACTGGTACACTTTGGGGCCCTCCTCTGCTGTATGCTGAAGCCTGCCTGTGCTGGAAAGCTTCCCTTGGCTCTTGCCAGCTTTTTGTGACTGAGCATGAGATATGATTCACCAAAGCAGCAGCCTGGTGCCCACGCACAAGTTGAATTGTTCTTTCTTCTGACTCTCAGGACTTTGCAGATCAGCACCCTGCCAATGCAGCTGAGATCAAGCTGACGATGGCCCAGCTAAAAATTGCTCAAGGTATCCATTGTCCTCCTTTGTTGGGAAGTGTCTGCACATAATAATGGTAAAATGGAGAAGAAAAATGGACTTTAGGGCAATCTTTGCTACAGTCTCTGTTGTGATGGGTGTGTGGCAGAGATGCTTTCAGTTGGGTGGCTCTGGCAGGATAGTGCTCATGGCTTAATATTTGAATATGCAGGGTCCACAGATTGCTGCCAGAGATGCCCACTGTCTTTGTGAATAGGTTTGAATCTCTTCTGGGGCAGGATAATCTTGGGAGCAGTGTGGGGCTCCCTAATGGTACCATTCCTGTATACAGTCAGGCAGCACAGAGTTGTGCCTGGAAGAGAAGACCCTGCTTCCAAATCCTTTCTCCTGAACCCTTGTGGGATGTGGCAAGGACAGAAAGGTCCACTGTGTGGAGGCCTGTGCTTAACTCCTGGAATGGGGAGATGTTCTGAGAAGGGGAAATCATTCTGTCCTCATTTTTTACCTTTGGCTTGAAGTTCACTGAGGGATGAAGTGCTACCTTGCCACTCAGAGCGTGTTCTTACCTGTCTCTCTTCTAGGCAGTGTCACCAAAGCCTGCATGATCCTGAGGAGCATAGAAGAACTGCAGCACAAGCCTGGTATGGTAAGCAAAACTCAGTCTGAACTGTGAGAGGTTTTTCCCCTGTAGGACAGCATTGCACTGCCTGCTCCTTTTTGCCTCTTCCCTGTGGTTTTCACTTGACCTGAGTGCAGGGATTTTGAACCTATCTCCATTGTCTGGGAAAAAGGTGGGATTATAACTTGTATCAAGTGGCCTGGACTTCACCACAGAAGTACTCTGCCTGTCAGCAGTGATGCTCTCTGCCTATGTTCCCATTCCCTCGTGATCTCAGAGACCTGCATGTTGCCCAGATTTACTTGAATAACATGACTGGAGCAATTGCTTCCCTGGTATGTACTGCTGGGAAGTTTTTCAAGCAGCTTCAGGACAACAGGCCTTAGGGAGAAAGTGCCATATGTTCCATTTCCACAGCATCACCCCAGTCTGCATGCATATCCACACCTGGTGTCCGGGAAAGCTTGATGACCTTGTCAGTGCTCATGTGCTCAGCATAAGCATCTTCAGTAGGGGCTGACACTTGTGGGTCTGTTCCAGTTCAGGTGCGAATGATCAAAGTAATTTATAGGGACAGTCAACAATGGCAGCTTCTTGCCCTGGGTCACCTCTGGTTGTGACTGGGATGTAGGCAAACAGATGGTGTCTGTATCATCAGTGCTGTTTTCTTTTTTCATGGCTCTTGGGATAAAGAATAGGGGAAGAAAAAGGGTTTCTAATGAAACTGGGTCCAGTGGTAAGGAAATAAACTGGCAAGACATGAAGGCTCATTCAGTGGATGCAGTCATAGGCTTGTAGCATAGGAGATCGTGGGGACATTTTTTGGGAGGGACCTGGGTAGGAAGATCTGGCCTGGGTATCCTGCCTGTCACCACAATTGTTTTTAAGGGACAGACAGAAAGCTCACATTGACTGCTTTTGGGAAATCCCATCATTTAAATGCTGACTCTGGCCATAGACAGCTTGCATGAAAATTTGCTATATACTGCTGTTGAATGTTTGCAGGTGTCTGCATTGGTGACAATGTACAGTCATGAAGAGGATATTGACAGTGCAATTGAGGTCTTCACACAGGCTATCCAATGGTATCAGCAATTCCAGGCAAGTCAGGCTAGAGGAGGTAACATGCAAAGATCTGTCCTAGTCTTTTCTATCTAGTCCAACTTGGGTTTTCTTGTTGATGTATAGCCCCAGCAGCTGTCCAGTTGGAATTATGGAGACCCATGAGCTGTTTTGTGAACATTTGTTTTATCACTGTTATATTCTTTTAGATGTGTTGCAAATAGGGAGCAACAGCTCCTGTCAAATTAGGAGAGCGGTGGCAATGGGTGCCCAAATGCAGCAATCAGGACTTCCCCCTGATGAGAAAGCATGGTGGAACAGCAAACTGCCTTGTCCTATGCAGTTCTGCCTCACATCCCAGAGTGCAAATGCACTGTATTTTCTGCATTACAGGATGCTAACTCAGTTCTCCTTGGCTAGGCCTCGGGGGCATTAAAGCCAGCTAAAGCTGGGCTCCATGCTGTGATAATGAGGAACTAATTATGGCTGCTGTGTCTTTCAGCCAAAGTCTTCTGTCCATTTGTCACTGATAAGGGAAGCTGCCAACTTCAAACTAAAGCATGGCAGGAAGAAGGAAGCAATCAGCGACTTGGAGGAGCTCTGGAAGTGAGTTGGGTGGTTGCTGAGCAGCAGGTCTCCACCCAGAGTCCTCTGCAAGCTGTCTGGCAGGCAATATCTTACACAATTTTGGTTGACTGCTAACTATCCTTTAGAGTTGCTTTTGCACAGGGGCTTCAATGCAAAGTCGTATTTTGGAAGGAGGACAGAGAATTCATTTGACCTATAGCTGATGTTCACTTGAAAACCTGTCAGACTTGTCCCAGAGGCCTCTTGTGTGCAGTGAAGATTGCTTTGGGGACTGGGATGCACAGTTTTTGCTCATGCTACATAAACATGGATGTTTAGGTTTTAGTTTTTATTGTGCACTTGATGGGATTTTGGGGGGGGCGACTGCTAACTTGCCTTGCTATTGGATCTTTCATTGCCTGCTTCATGATATTGTGGAGTTGTCTGCACTTTCCTTTGTCCAGACCCGTGATGTTTGGTGATATGCTCTGCAGGAGACCACAGGCTGATATGCCTGTCTCCAGAGATAGCAGCAAGCTCTTCATTGTGATACCAGTCTGTGGGATGAGTAACACTGATAACTTGGTCCTCTTCTGTTTTGTTTTCTTTTTTCCCTACAAAGGCAAAACCCAAAAGATGTGCATACTCTGGCACAGCTCATCTCTGCCTATTCCCTGGTTGACCCTGAAAAAGCTAAAGTGTATCCTTTTGATGGTAGTATCAGAGCAAAGAAACAGGCATCTGAGCATTGCTCCCTTGAATTTTCACCTGTGTGTGGACTTCAGACTCATTCTCATCTCAAAGAAAGGCAAGGAACATCTCCAGAACACCTACACATCCAGGTCAAGTTGTCTGAAGCTACATTATTTCCCTAATTCGTTTGATTATGGTGAGATCTCAGGACTCTTTTTGTCTTTGGCCTCCTTCTCTTTGAGAATTGATAGCTTAAGACTCAGTGGAACCAAAATAGGAACACCTCTATCTTTTCTCTTGGAATCTTATACCTGTGGTAGTAACGCAGGACTGTGCCTGATAAAATACAGCCTTAGCTCTCGCTCACTCAATGTGGGGTTCACATACTGCTTCTGTCACTGGAGCCACTTTCAAGGGAAGTTGCTCCTTCTGTCCCTGTATTAAAGAGGGAAAACTGAGGCAGATGGCAATTAAGCAGCTTATCCCAATTTGTGGATGAAGCTGGTGAGAGAGATGGAACTAGCTGTGTAAGCCTGTCTGGTGTCTGCATTGCTAACAGACAGAATTGATTCAAACTGAAGTTGTCTCTTGCTGCCTGGAAAAACCCAGGTGTTTATGCTTGCTGGTTTGCATCCCTGAACTCTTCCTTTGTAGTCTGAGCAAACACCTGCCTTCCTCAGACACCATGTCACTGAAAGTAGATGTTGATGCTCTGGAGAACTCCCATGGAGCGACCTATGTTCGGAAGAAAGCTGGGAAGCTCACTGGAGACAACCAGCAGAAGGAGCAAGGGTAAAGTGGGCTGCTGTAGCTCTGGTGCATCCTTCTTTGGGGTGGCACGAGAACCACACCTGATGTGGTGGGGGCATAGCTCGGGAAGGCAGACTGGTGGAAAGGGAGCATGTTGCTTAACTGCAAGAAGTTTCATGTAGCAGCAGACCAAGTTCTTAGAGATATGATAATTGTTCAGCTTATTTTAGAGCTAATTTTCAGTTGACTTGTCTGCTCTGTCCATGCTGTGTCACAGTGTCTATTTACCTTCTTGTTTTTCAGACAAGGGGAAGTTAAGAAGAAGAAGAAAAAAAAGAAGGGTAAGTTGCATTTCCTAGTTGTTGACATGACACAGCTCCAGAGAGCTCTCCAGATTGTTTCTTCAAATAGCCAGCCTCCAGCTCCCCAGGAGCTAAAGCCTTTTGTTCATCCCTGTGAACCCAGATCTTCATGATAGCTTGTTTGAATGGGGCATTTTTTTCACAGAAGTGAGAGCAACACCCTGATTAGGTAATGTGGGTTGCTGGGCTCTTTGCACTGCCTGCCTACTGACATCCCGTGCATGTCTTTTGGTGATACCTCATTAGTGTGTTGACCCTGGTCTCATTTCCTGACACTGGATGTTCTGCAGGAAAGCTGCCTAAGAACTATGACCCCAAGGTGACTCCTGACCCTGAGCGGTGGCTTCCAATGCGAGAGCGTTCCTATTATCGTGGACGGAAGAAGGGCAAGAAGAAGGAGCAGGTTGGCAAGGGGACTCAAGGTTCAACCACAGCTGGCTCCTCTGAACTGTAAGTACCCATTTTGGAAGGCTTGATGCAAGGAATCACTCGTGGGCAGCTGGGAAGGCTGGGTGTGTGCTGTTCTGCTGCAGCTCTTTCCCCACACCAACTGCAGGTAGCACAAGTGAAATTGTACTTTTTTTTGCTTGGAGCTGCTACCAGCTGCTCTCCTCGAAGATCCCTATATATTGCTGAAAACCAAAGTGATATGATAGCCATGGTGCCATGATGCAAAATTGCCATGGTGCAAATAAAATTCCCATAGTCCTTTAATGTGCTTTTCCTAGCTTTGATTATGAGATGAATTTTGCATGCTTTCTCTTGAGCTTCAGGCAGCTGGAGAACCATTAGCTATGATTTCAGAAAACACTGTATTTCTAAGTTGACACTGATTGTTTGAGCTGGAGGAATCAGGGATTACCATTATGTATGAAGCTTGACAACAAGATGGTGGCCTACTAGCATCTGAGAGAAAGGACATTGGGTTTCCACTGCCTAAGACTGGGAGCCTGAAAGGCTTTTCATGTATTGCATGAGCTGTTACATGTCTATTCAAAAGTTAGTTTCATTGTTGAGGACTTAAACTGTTAGTGAACATCAGCTAGAAGGTCATTGCCTTGTCTTTGAGACATATTCCTATCATCCATCAGCCCTACCATATGTTTAAGCTTATTTAAGATGTCCTTGCTTGATTGACTTCCCATACATAATGGTGTTTTTATGGGGCAGCTGTATTTTTCACTGTCAGCTTCCTGCATTAGTACATATCTTGCACATGGTTGTGAACCCACATGGTATCGTTTTCTGTTGTCTTCCCTGTAGGGATGCCAGTAGAACTGCCAGCAGCCCACCTACCTCCCCTCGGCCCAGCAGCGCTGCTGCTGTATCGGCTACAAGCAACGTCATCCCTCCCAGGCACCAAAAACCCGCTGGTGCTGCAGCCACCAAGAAGAAACAGCAGCAAAAGAAGAAGAAAGGGGCTAAAGGAGGGTGGTAAAAATCAGAATGTGTAACCTCTCTCCTTCAGTAGGTGATGCTGGTTGCAGAATAAAGATCAAAAGCAAGTGCTGGCGAAAGTCTCTTGGCATCTGGGTCTCTGTCCTGCCTGTCAGTAGTCTGAGGGGAGATGGGCTGGTATAGGTGCCATGATGTGTCTGCCCACCAAGCTCCCTTCCTCATATTAGCCCCCACCTTGTCTTGGGTTGTTGCCATCAAACTTAAATGTAGCCCCTATGAAGAAATCTGTCCATGTTGCCAAACATTTAAGAGGTGTGGAATGATCAAGTTCTTCAAGTGTAGTTTTATGATCCTCCTGCATATGGTAGTTTAGGTCTTTAGCAGATTCATCTGATAATGCATCTGACTGTGTGTGATGCAAGCACTATGTCTCATCCTGGGCAGTCATTGACCAACACAGAGTGCAGGCACAAAGCATCCTGGAAAACAACATCAGGGCTAGATCATATAGAAGATAATCTGAAGAGGGATAACAAGGCTATTATGAGAAAGCATGGCGAAGTGTGTGGCAGCTGTGTCCCTTTTTCTGCAAGCCAGCTGCCTTACTGGGGTTGGTGAAACAAGGGGGAACGAAATGTGTCTGATTGTCTCGCATGCACTTCCTCCTCCTCTGGGCTTGACCCTAGGTTTCCTATTGCAGAGTCTTAGGTGTTTGGTTTATAAAAATAAATAATTTGAGTGTTTCAGCAGCAGGTCAGCTTAAGCTGGGTGACTGGAGAGGGACCCAAACCAAAGAAATTCCCAAGCAATTTTACCTTTGAGACTTAGCATCTGCCCTACATACACCTTCCATGTGCCTCTTGGTCAATGGTTATTTTTGGTCTGGATCTTTAACACCTTACTGAGGTACTTATCTGTGTCCATTCAGGAAGGCTGTTAATGATTTTTACCTTGTGAAGTTGCAGCTTCTGGTGATGGTTGTTGTCTCCTTCTGGTTTGTGCTTCTGGTGTACCTGCTTGCTGGCAGAGCATGGGAAACTAGAAAAGCTGACTTAGGCTAAACATATTTATCAACAATGAAAACAATAGTGTGTTATCAATATTCTTCTTGTACTAAAGACAAGACAGCAATGTACCAGCTAGTAGGAAAACTACTAAGAAAACTAACTGTTCTAGCTGAAAAAGTATCTAGGTGTGAGTTCACAGCTTGTGGCATCAGGCTTCAGCCACTCCAGCTACTTGTGTGCTAAGCAAGTAAAGCTAAGCAAACAGGATACTAAACCACACAGAATTCTAACTCTAACTTATTCTGCTGAAAATCTGTTTATGCTAAACAACTACTATCTATCAACACCTGTCTTGAAACTTCTGGCTTGGTCTGAATGTAGCCAAAACATTTTTCCATACATGGACTGTCAAGGGGTAGAAATAGTACCCAGGGAGTTGTCAGATGTCAGCCTAAAAGGCAGAGGCTTCTGTCTCTAAAACCGTTTAAAGCAAAGGCCTGAAAAGGCAGGGAGTAAGGGAAATGTTACTGTGGCTTAAAAATAATACCAAATCACTCCTGAGTCCCCACAGAGTAAAAATCTACTCAGTAGAATCCCGGTTTTATTACCCTTACTGTATGCTGGGAGTATCTTGAAGGGGGGCTGAAAGTAAGTGTGTTGTCTGAGTGAGAACAAGCATAGCGAAAACAGCTGTACGAATGGCTAGCAGGGTCACTTGCTGCCGGCTGAATGCTGAACAAAGAGTATTTTAAATTACTACCCTGAGTGATGTGCCTCCCCTTAGCCAGCAGCTGGGGATACAGATGAGAGAGCACTGTCCTGCAGCATTCCAGTTTCCGGAGAGGAGATGCTGGAGGAGAACACAGCTCTGGTCAAACCTGACTGAAACTGGCCTGATGGAAACGGCGACTTGTGGCACTGCTGAAACGCTGCCTGTGCCGGGTGCCCGGACAGCGCCCTGACTGCTGCGCCGGAGATGGGTGCGCAGGTAGAAGCAAGCTGGGAAGAGAGCCCGTGGGACCAGGGTAAGGAGAGGGCAGCAGCAGGCGCTGGGAACCGTGGCCTCCCTGTGCCAGCGCAGAGCCCCGCGGCACGGGTGGCTCCCTTCCGTCGCCGCTGGCGTGTGCCCAGCGCGGCGGGGGGCGCTGCGGGGCGCTGTGCGTGCGCGGCGCCGGTGCGCGGAGCGCGCGGGGAGGCTGCGGCCCGGAGGGCTGGGGAGCGGGCCGGCGATGGGCTCCCGCCTGCGGACNGGCCCCGCTGCTCCCCGGCGCGTCCCGGGCCGCGGGCCGCGGCCGCGAGTCTCGTCCCTCCCCAGCACCGGCCCAGGGCTCCCCCCGCGCCGCGGCCGTGCCGCTGGAGCCCGGCGGCATCTTCCACCTCCTCAGCGCCAAGGGGCTTTGGCTGTGCCCTCCGGGCCCCTTGTCCTGCCTCCTCCTTTCCCCCAGCCCTGCTACCCGGCTAACTGTCCTGTCCCTGGCTTTGCAGGGTAAAGGACACAGGAAGCAGATCCTGGTGCTGGGCCTGGATGGCGCTGGGAAGACCAGCGTTCTACACTCCCTGGCAACTAACCACGTCAAGCACAGCGTGGCTCCCACAGAGGGCTTCAGTGCCATCTGCATCAACACTGAGGAGTCCCAGATGGAGTTTCTGGAGAGTGAGTGAACCCATTTTAGTATGGAACATAAAATAAGTTCTTATTTTGTGCCCTACAGATCAGGCACGTATTTTAAAAGCTCCATGTTCCTGCATGTCTGTCCTAATAACAAAGTTTTGATTGTTTTCTCCTTGGGGATTCTGCTCTCATACCCAGCTTCTTTGAAGGAGAGGACACACTGATGTTAGGTCACTTTTCATTCGGCCCTGCCTCCCAGGGAGTTCTGCTCCCAGAGAGAGAAGGGCAATAAGGCTGATTTGGTGAAAATAACCGAAAGCAGAGGTTCCCCAGTAAGGCTTGTTTTGTGGTCTATAGCTGTTGTACGACTTCTCCTTGGTGCTCATGCCTGGCCAAGTGCAAGAGCCATGGGGGAATAAGGAGTAAGTGAAAGAAGAGAAGGGGAAGAGTAAAGCTTTCTATGCTTTTTGTTCAAAAGCCTCATAAGTAGTGTTTTCTAGTCTTTTAACAGCTTTTGAATGTCTCTAGCATTTTGCTAAAATTTCTGTATTGTACTTAGTGCTGATTTTGAGGTATTGTTCATGCCTGCAGAGGGCATTTCCTGTGACGCTTTTGGGATGTCACAGCTGTTCAAGGTGCAGCTAACTGATGAGAAAGGTGGAGGCTGTGGAGTCAGATCAGTCCTGGTACAGAGAAGCTGACATCCCAGCCTCACCAGTGCCTGCCTTCTGTGGACAACAAAGCTACCCATTGCTTTCTGCTATTTCTGCACTGTGCTGTACCAGTGCTCGACTGTCTCAGTTGGCAGCTAGCCCATAGATGGTTCTGTGCCTTTGTCAACAGGCCTAAAGGAGTTGTGCTGTTGCCAGGTAAGTTTTTGGGGTGTGAGGATGAGTCCACTAAGGCAGAGTTTCATTCCCAGTCTTGAAACAATAGGAGTGGCATGTGGGGAAATCATCTCAGCAGATACGCATGTAGTCTGTGCACCTCACCAAGCAGGTAAGAGGGTGTCTCCTACTGGGATGTGCTTTGCCTGAGCCCAGAGAAACCCACAGTATCTCTTTTCCTGCCTGGGGATGGTCTGGGCCCAGCACTGCGCATTCCACAGCAGAACCTGTTGTTTCTGAGTCGTCCTTCCCTCTCTGGTCCAGGTTGGTAGTGACTGAGATGTGATGGCTGCGATCTGACCCATGGGAAATGCAATGTCTCAGGCCAGTTTCAGCCAGGTAAATCTGTGCATGGCTCTCTAATCTGGTTACTTACCACCTAGTCCTGGGGTTAGCAGCCTATGCTGTGATCACATGGCACAAAGTGATCAGCAGACAGCAGGGGGTTTATTTTGCTGGCTTAGACAGATAGAAAACTGTTCTATCTTTTTCTTTGTACCATCATATGGATAAGTGGCTGTTATCTTGTCCCTGCAGGGGATGGGAGCTCCTGGCTTCTGTTGAGTTCCTACTGGTTTGGGAAAAAAACTGTTCTCTGTGAGGTTGCTGACCCCTGGGTTATGCTATGCATGAATTCACTTAACAAAGGGAGTGGTGCTGAGTTCCCGCAGGATCACAGTACAGAATCAGAGGCTTCTGTCCCAAGTGTTACATGTCAGTCACAGCCCTTTGTCTCCTTTTCACAGTGGCAGTCTTGGAGTTCTGCCTGCAGGTACACTGGGGTGCTTGAAGAAGAGGCAGGTGTGCCCTAGCGGGAAGTGTTCCTTCCCTTTCTACATTCTTGAAACTACTAAGCCGTTTAAAGTGAAATTGCTTTGAAAGAGAACAAAGTCACAGAGGGCAGTAAAAGATGAAGGACTAGCAAGTCCGTTTTGAAAACAGCTCCTGTCTAAGGCAGGAGACAACTTCAGGGAACCCCAGATATATTGCTTTGAAAACTTGCTACTTTTGAGAGACCCGTGCCTTTTGAGAACCTCAGTACTCTTTGCACAAGTGGTCCTGCAGTATAGCTGGAGAGGACCTGGAGACCTGAAAACACTGAAATACTTAATATACTGCTAGTTATTCCCTCTCCTATTAAACTCAGCAAAGTACCGAACTCTGTCCCCAGATGGGAACAACAATCTCAAACAACTTTCTGCCTGTGAATTCACCACAGAATTGTTGTAAGGCTTTTGAAAGTGGACAGCTTTCCTCTGTATCCAGCAGAGAAGAGCTCAGGGAGAAATGTACCCTGTGCAAAGATTACTCCCAGGGGCTGCCTGAAGATTCTGCCAGGACTTGATTTTTCTCTCTTCCTAAGCACCTCTGCTTATTGACAGTATTAAAGCTGTGGGAGTTTTGAATGAGTTCTTAGTGTCATACAAATATGATAGAGCCTCATATAGAGAGTCTGTCAAATATGAGAGCCCTCCCCACCTCAGAGCTAAATTTCTTCTCTGGAAATTGTAGACCTGCTTTGTCTTAAGATGAGGTGGGCATGTGGAGATAGATTATATGGGGACATTCTCATATGGTATTTATGGACACTAAACTTATTTCTACTCTCCCTACTTGCTTGAGAGCAAAAACCAACAAGGCAGAAAGCAACCGTAAAGAAACAACTGCACCTTTGTGAGCAGTCTTGCTTGAATTACTTGGTGACTTCTATGCTGCTGTCTTCTTTTCCAGTCGGGGGCAATGAATCTCTGCGTTCGTACTGGAAGATGTACTTGCCCAAGGTGCTGCTGCTAGTCTATGTTGTGGACTCGGCTGATCATGCCCGACTGCCTGTGGCGAAACAGCTGCTTCATCAACTGATCCAGAACAACTCCACCCTGCCTGTGGTGGTTCTGGCTAACAAGCAGGTAAGAGTTCCCTGCTCCTAGCTGAGCTTGGGCTGGCAGCAGCTCTGGAAAAAGAAACAAAGCCTTTCAAAGGAGGCTTTGTATCTTTAAGGAGGCCACATGGCTGGGAGTTGTTCTGACACACCTGTTGACCACAAAACAAAATAATGTGAGGTTGAGGTTTGGATTTGCAAGATGCAGGTCCTGTGCCTGGCAGAGATGCAATCAGAGCCGTGGGTGGAAACTGCTGTACAGTTGCAAGGTTTGAGAGCTGGAAGGGAGATCACAGTTAGATCTGGAGTTAGGTTTCTGTTCTGAGTATCTGCCTAGAAGTGCCATTCTACCTAGCAGCAGCTAAAAGTGAAGCACCGTTGTTTGCCTTCAGATTGTCCAGTTGGTTGCTCCTAAGGCTGCTACTGAAATCTGAGAAAAGGAGTAGCTTTCCTCACAAGGCAGTACTTCCTCCTAAGATGTTTGTGAAAGTGTCAATGATAGGTGCTGTACCTGAAATAGAACTGAGCCTCTGGTACAGTCAGATGACGGAACAGCCCAGGGTTTTTAATCACAGATTTTCTTTTACCAGGGCTATGTGTTCAGTTTGCTCTAGATTGTTAATTTCTAGTTTTCTAGTAACTGAGGCATGTTACTAGCCATTTGTGTTTTTCTTGAACACAAGTGCAGGCTCAGGCTTCATCAAACTCAAATGCACCAGAAACAGTGGTGGCTAAGAAGGTAGGCAGGGGATGACTGTTGTACGTTTGCCCTGATCTTGTAACTCTGTGCTGGTCACTTGCGATCTTGGGCCAGCCAGGCTTTTGTCTGTCTTGCACAGGTGGTCTTACATAGTTACCAGAAACACTGGAATTAGTAGAGAAATTGAAACAGAACTGGACCAATATTTCTTTGGGAAAAAATTAGGTTAGGGATAAATTCTTTTCCGCAAAGCATTTTTAGGGCATGGGAACTTGACCTCATAAGAGGATATTTAAGAATGGTGCCTTAGTGCCTTTGAGACCTTTCCTCTCCCTGAACAAAAGCAGTGGCTCAAAATGAGAATGGTGCTGCCACTTCTTGCAACTAACAGATTTGTTTTATTTTTGTGTATCAGGACCTTGAAGGTGCATATTGCATCACTGATATCCATGATGCTCTGGCATTGTCTGATATTGGGGACGAGAGGAAGATGTTCTTGATTGGTATCCATGTGGCAGAAGATGGCTCTGAGATCTCCTCCAACATGAAGGATGCCAAGGAGCTGATAGCACAGCTGGTTTTGGAAACACAGTGACAGCTTTTTTCCTACAACACGGTGTTTGCAGCTGAGGGAGAGCAGGTGTTAGTGTATGGTCAGTTTGCCATGTGGCAACTGAAATGTACAGATATGTTTTCTTAGTGGGTTTGGAATTCCTCTGAAAGCGATGTCTAGTTGGTAGGAAAATCTAATTTATAGTGGTTTGAAAATACATTTGAGAAGTAGTCTATTTTTTGCATGTTTGTAGGGGAAAATTAGTCTCTCAGGCAGCAGAGTTAAAGGGATATATAGCTTAGATGGGCTAGATAGCTTAATGCCAGGTGGGAATCAAGCACTGATTTCCGTGGAACAAAGTTGCATCCAGTGAATTTAACCTAGCTTGATGTCTCAGGCTTAAACTGAAATATGTTTACTTCACAGGTTTTATAGAACCCTGTTAACAGTAGTTAACAGGTGTTCTGTTAAAAATGAGACTTCACTTCTTGACAGTGTCAGAAATTTAAAGTGCTTCAACTAGTATTTTTGACAGTGACAGTTCTTGTTGCTGTATTGGAGTTGGCTGTTCAGGGGAGTGGCAAATCGGTAATCTCTGGAAATTGGGTTGGTTACTGCTTGTTTAGTGGATAAGAACAAGAAAACGAAACCAGTAATACATTGAGCGTTTCTTTGCCTACAGGCAAAAAACCAAAATGGTGTAATTTGAGGTAGTGACTGGAAGCATTTAAGTTAAATTGGCACCAAAGGTGGGAGACTCCTCCATCAGGCTGAGCAGCTTATTTCAGCTTAGTCCAGGATGTCCTCAAGCAAGCAGTCTTACATGTGAAAACCCTGTTGTTTTGAAAGTGGTTTGTGTTAGGACAGCAGGCGGGGAAGGTGATGAGCTGCTGACCAGTGTCACTCTCCCAGTGGCTTCCTGATTACACTTGAAGGAAGGGGCCTGTGAGCAGTCCCGTAAAGGAGCTCTTTTGCAACCGCACCTACTGTAGGAAGCTTTTGTAGTTTTCTCCTTTGTAAAAGATGCATAAAGCAGAAACTTCCACCCTAACCTGTGGTCCGGGCCTTATTTACCCGCACAAGGAGCTGGGCTGCGGCCCTCCCGCGGGCTGTCTGTGTGAGCCGCCGTGCAGGCAGGCCCTGTGGCTGCTCCCCCGGGGCCGGGCGGCGCCGCCGGGCCCATCCTCGGTGCGCGGGGGGCGAGGCCGGGGCAGCCCCTCCGCTCCGGCAGCGGCGCCGCCACAGCCGGCCCCGCGCCCAGCCGCGGTGGGGCCCCGGAGGGAGGGAAGGCGGGCTGCGAGCACGGAGGCGCCCGGGTGCCGGCAGGCCCCTGGCAGGGCAGCGGGGGGTGCGGGGGGCCGGCCCCGTTTCGTGGCCATCGCGGGCTACGTGGCTGCCTAAAATCGCCCCTGTTTTCCCCACAGTGCCACACGTCCCTGGTGTTCCTGTCATCCCATACTCCACCCGCCGCCCCGCCTTAAAACGCGGCCGGTTGTTTTGTGCTGGCACCAAGTCCCAGTTTAACGCAGGTGCTGTTCCCTCGAGGCTCTGAACCTCCCTCACTACTGGAAGTACTGAAGTCAGTAACAAGGAGTGGCTGCACTGAGTCAGGAGCCTGCAGGTTGGTGGCCACTGGTGCTTGTCCCAGGAGGAGGATGCTGATGAGTGGATGTGGTGCTGGGGGGGCTCTGTCCCTCACGCTTGGGGACTGCCAGCATCCTCCAGTGAGGGGCATCCACCGGTGAGGAGCACTTAATGTGCAAGTGCATCGCCACACCAGGAAGGTAGCAGGGAAAAAAACAATACAAATATCTGCTGAGCAATAGTATCCTAGGGAGATGCACAAACTTCATCTGCCATATGATTATTTTGTGCTGAAGAGCAGGCAGCCCTGACCACATGTGTTACCAGGCTTTTAAATTCACCTGTTCTTGTCTTTGCAGTTTCTTCTTACTCGTCTGTACACTCACACAGGTAAGAAACTCTCCCGGCCCCAGCCTCCTCACTGGGTGTTGAGGCCATGCCCCATATCTCTTAGGAGGGCTCGTAGGGGATTTACACGGAACAGTGAGTCAATATATTGGATGACACTGTGGTAAACAGTGAGAGGAAATGATGCCTGGTTTTCCCCTTCCCTCAGCTTCTCATGACAAACAACATCTGACCACCCTGCCTCTTCAAACCAGAAGGTGTGACTGTTTGCTTTACGAGGAACTGATCTCAAAGGGAGTTGATTCCCCTTAAGCAATGAGTCTGTAAGAGCTCAGGCAGCAGAGAGGAAGTGTTTCATGTGTCTGGCTGCAGCAACGGCTCATTTTCCTTACTGGGAAGCATGAGCAGGACCTAACAACAAAGTGCTCTCCAGGGCTATCTCATTGTCAGTGAGGTGGTTTAACTCCTTCAAGTTGCAAAGCTGCTGCAGGTGCATCCTGTATGGGGATGCCTGTCTGCCTAGAGATTTTGGCATGATAAAGGAGTCAAAAGTAGTATTTTTTTTTTATTAATTGGAAAAAAATTTCATACTCAGTGATTGTCAGGTGAGTTGAAGGACCTGATTTGAACATGCATGTGACTTGTTCCTTGGCTGGGTCATGATGCAAGCTTTGCACAGCTGTGTCCAAGCCAGCAGTGTGGGGCACTAGGGCCATGTGCACGTTGTGCTAGATTTGGCTGTGGCTATGTGGTGGGTCTGTGCCAGCAACAGAGGAAAAGCAGTGAGCCTGCTTGCAGAGATAGTGCTAGCTCTGTGGTGCAGCTAGGCTGGGGACACCTCTGCCTGCTAATCCTTCACTCCCTTGTAACTTTGCAAGGACAAGCCTCTGGGGAGCCGCTTGGGAATAAACAGCTGAAAACTGGTTTTTGGCTCCTGAAATGCTGTCTGCCTTTCTGACTCTGTCCTGTCTTGAACTGGTGGCAGGGTGCCAAAGTCCTACAGGCACAGTTCCCTCTGTGGGATCTCAGTGAGAGCTGTGTTTGCAGGGCTGTGGCCAGCAGTTAGGCGTGACAGGGATATAACTCAGCAGGCATCTCGCAGGGAGCATGTGGTGAAGATGCTGTAACAGCCTGCCATTGTTAGGATCTCTGGTGCTGAGCTCTCTGACAAGCATTTGCTGGGGCTTGGTATCTTACTGTAGGTATTAGCCCCATCAGAGAAACCACAGGCGTGTCTGCAAAGCACATACTGTTTTCTATCAGCAAATATCTCTCTCAGTTGGTGTCATTTCCCTTCTCTAGGGCTATGCTGCCTTATTGAAGGGTGATACTGAGGAGGGAGGCAATGCCCCAGGATTTCACCGTCTGTGCTTTTTCCATGGTGGGGTACTTCCACAGTTGCCTGCACAGTGTGATTGCTCACCAGCTGGCTGGGGGCAGGCACCTGCAGCCCCGGTGGGTGTCTATGGGTTTGGTCTGTGATGTCAAAGAGTTGTTGCAACACACTTGTGGCATTGGGTCATCTTGTTCTTCTCTCTGTACCGAGCCTCATAAAGCACAAGCACTTCCCAGCCACTGAGATTTCAGGCCTGGTACTCTTGATCAGCAGGAACAGCAGTGATATCTCATTTTTTCTGAAAGGTTTTGGTCTGTTATATAGTCAGTAAAAACTTTTTCAAAGCTGCTCTTAGGGCAGAGATCATGTATGTTCCTGTCTATAGCATCTAAGACCTCTGTGCTAAATGGACTGAAATAAAATATGCTCCTAAAGCCATGTGGGAACAGTGCTGTCTCCACGATGCCTTTTATTAACCACAACAGTGTTGATAACAGGTGTTTCTGTTCATCTGGGCTCCCTTAAGCTGGGAGGTCATCCCTCTCCTACCTGCAGAGTTTTCATGACCTGTTATTAACCAGAAAAGTTCCTTTCAACTCTTCCATGTTCCATCCATCTCCCTGGATGAAGGCAGAATTGTGAATTTGTGTCTCTACAATCCAAGAGAAAGCACAAAAATTCATGGGCTGGTGAGTTCACCAGATGAAATGGATGGAAAGTACTCGAAGAGAGAGATCCTTAAACATACTCTCTCAAGGGAATGGAGGCAAAAGCACAAGGATTTGAGAATGTGTTATACGGCTTGAAGTGCGGCAGTGGCTTCTTTGTGCTTTGTTGGTTTGACTGTATGTGTAATGGCATTAACTGTATGTTTAATGTCTTTTTCTGCAGTTTTGACAGGATACATGTACTTCCAGAACCCAAGAAAATACCCTGTGAAAGCAGTCCCAGGTAAGCAGTTGCTCCAACAGCCCTTGCTCAGAGGCTGGGGACTGATAGGGCTCAGCCAGATCAGACTCTTGGCCATTATTTTGCTACTACTTTCCTCTCTGTCTCCAGCAAAGCAGACCGAGAAGGTCATGCTTGAAGGGCTCACTCCAATTTGCCCTTTGTCGTTCTCAGTCAAAAAAATGGCTTGACTCGCATCTTGCCTTTGTTGCCCCCTCTGAGCTACCCAGCTGAGATGTTGCAGGGTAGGATGATGCTGTGATGCAAGGTGACTGGACCTCATTGAAGCCACAGGTTGCTGTATTCTGGAGGACACAGTCCAGCTTTAGTAACAGAGTTGCTGTCTGTGTAATGTGGTCAAGCTATCACTTGACAAGCCAGGGCAACAGTCTCTTCTCCATTGTCGGGATGGGTCTCAAAAAAGGCTCTACACACCTGTTGCCCTGCTGTTCCCTATTCTGCCTACTCTGATGCCCCTTCCCACCATTGCTGCTCTCTCACTGGAGAATGAGCAACTCCAAATTAGTCCTGGGCACAGGAAAGTAACCACTAACCTGCTGGAAAACCTCACCCACTTTCCATGGCACAACCTGACTGTAACATTATTACTATTTTTACTGTCATACCTGTGGTGTAGTTAGGTGGTAATGGTGAGGGGAAAAAAAAAAAA
>VWZG01011478.1:0-28989 GCA_013396735.1 Grallaria varia
AAGTTAACTCATTCATTACAAATGATATTCCCCTCAAAGTGGGAATACATCATGACTCACACATGACATCTGCCTTATGCCTAAGGAGTTATTTAAACGAGTATTTTATCAGGGGATTATTAATTTTGGAACCTAAATTAAGGATCATTAACCTGAGTGAATATCTAGAAAATATTACTAATGGGTAGGAGGGGAGAAAACCTACTTGATGACTCAGAGCAAAGTTTAAAATATCACTTAAGGGGGTATAATGGGTACAGTACTACTGATTTAAAAACTTGAGTCAGATTATGCCTGAGGTAAAATCTATTAAGAGTAGCAGCAGTGACCCCCATCACCACAACAGGCCTTGCACAAAGTCACCACAAGCAAGAAACACAAACATTCTTTTTCCATCAGTCCAAGATCAGAATGAGATATTGACACAATGCAAACATTTCAAGAACACATAAGCACTGAGTTCGAGAGCTTGAGTCTGTCAAAATTATTTCTTAGGCTACAAGACAATACATCCAACTGTAAAAGAAATTTGACTCGGTTGTGTGTCACTGCACCAAACACTATAGTGGGATGCACAGATGGGAGCACTGACTGTAGGATGCAAAGTATTTCTTCCAGTCCATTCACCAGTGTGGAGGCCCAGATGGGAATTTCCCATGTGCAGCACTGCAGTGCAGTCAGGCTATTGGCTGGCTAAAGAAGGGCTGGAGGAGACTACGAGATGCAGAGAGGCAGAAAATATGACCTCTGAAGAAGCGCAGAGAAAGTTTAACCCAGAGAAGAGAAACACAGGAATACTCAGAATTATATTTGTGTATATAAGGGCAGCCAACAAGACAGTGAAAATAAACAGTTCTCCACATCTGGGGAGGAGGGCAAGGAGTAGTGAATTTAAATTATAATGGATGAAAATTCAGGCTGTCATAGGTTTAACATTTCTAACACTCAGCAAAACGGCTGAAAAATAAATGGGGATGGATGGGGAGAAGGTATCGGGGTCCCTTCGAAGAAGGAGTTTAAGAAAGGTGTCAGACATTTCACACTTGAAAAGAGTAGACTCTGGGGTGTCCTAATCGTGGCCTTCCTGCACCTGAAGGAAGCCTACAAGAAAGATGGAGAGGGACTTTTTACAAGAGTATGTAGTGACAGGACAAGGTGAAATTACTTCAAATTGAAAAAGAGTAGCTTTAGATTAGATATTGGGAATAAACTCTTTACTGTGAGGATAAGTCACTGGCACAGACTGCCCAGAGAAGCTGTGGATCCATCCCTGAAAGTACTCAGGGCCAGGTTGGATGGGGCTCTGAGCAATTTGGTCTAGTAGAAGATGTCCCTGCCCATGGCAGGGGGGTGGAAACAGGTAATCTTTAAGGTCCCTTCCGACCCAACCATTCTATGATTCTATGACTTGATATATCATGAATGACAAGAGCAGAATGGAGAGTGGGAGAAGGATGCCCTAGACAGCTGTTTGCTAATCTTGAGAGATAAGGACTTTGAGGAACTATTTCATATGATTAACAAATGGGCAGAATTCTGCTTCTGCTCACACCAAGCACATTTCATTTGGCAACAGGAAGGAACCTAAAAGAAGACCTGGGGTTAAGAATCAAACATGCAGCTTGGCAGGTGGCAATAGGTAAGCATGCATTTTCCACTGTCTTTAGAGAATCTCTGAAGTACACTCTCAGAGAGAGGTTCTCTCTCTCACATGTGGGAATATCTCTAATTAGAAATATTTAACTTTTCCATCTTACAGTTGGAATAGGCCACCCAGGGCTCAGAGCATAGGCACCATCTGACAAGCTTTTAATGGGAACCCAGCAAGCCCTCAGTTGTTTAGAAGCACGACTGCTAATCTGAACTTCCCAACTGTATTACTTGTCCTTTATGAAAAAATAATGAAGTTTTTCTCTGTGACTATTTATAGTACCTCATGAATTTGGGATGAGTACTAGCAAATAGTTTAACAGCCAGTGAAACAATAGAAAATAAATGCATAGAGACTTAAAACTTTTGGTGCAATGGTTTCTCCTCCCTTGGCTCCAATTAGCAAAGGACAACTCACATGCCAGGCCTTGGAATGTGTGGTCTTTTACATGACATAACCATTAACTTTTCAGGGACTAAAAGGAAGCTCCTACTCAGTGGTTTGCCTGCCTTGGTGCTCACTGGCTTATAAAGCATTAGCAACTACATTGGTCATCCCACCTGGCCTTCAGCTTAATGCATCTGGCACTAGAAACCCCAAAACTCAGGGGTGGTGGGGAGCACTAGTGACCAGAGACCATGGGGGCCCTAAGCAAGGCCATAATCTCAAGGGATTTCAAGGTTATTCAGCCAAGCGAGAACTTTGGTGAGAGCACTCATGAAACCAGTTCAGAGTTCCTGGTTTTCCATTAAAAACAATCCAAATCCCACCCACAATGCCACAACACTGATTAGGATCAATGGAGCACAAATCTTATGAGGATTGGTTGAGAGAACTGGGATTGTTCAGGTTGGAGGAAAGGAGGCTCAAGAGGACCTTATTGCTCCCTATAACCACCTGAAAGGAGGTTGTGACCAGATGGGGCTTGGTCTCTTCTCCCAGGTAAGAAGCAACAAGATGAAAGGAAATGCCTCCAGTAACACCAGTGGAGATTTAGATTGGATATTAGGAAAAATTTCTTCACTGCAAGGGCTGTCTAACATTGGAACAGGCTGCTGAGGGAAGTGGTGGAATCCCCACTGCTGGAAGTGTTCAAAACCCATGTAGATGTGGTGCTTAGAGACACAGTTTAGTGTTGGGCTCAGCAGTGCTGGTTGGACTAAGGATCTTAGAGGTCTCTTCCAACCTTAATGGTTTTGTGATAATTCTGTCAAAAAAAGCATAGGATGAGACAACATCCATGGAAGGATGACAAGACCAGTCAGAGGAATAAATGACTAAATAGACCAGGTGATTTAAGCCTGGAAGAGTGATAAGTGGAAGGAAAATCTCTGTTGGATCCACAAAAATTTCACAATTGCCTCATCTGTGCCAACCAGTAAGTAATTAATTCCCATTTTTTCTAACATGATAGTGTCTACCAAATGAAAGATCTCTGGACAGCAGCTTACACAGAGTCATGGATTCAGTCACCTGGAGACTATATATTTTATATAGATCCTGGAGTTTTTCCTTGGGAATAAGACTACAAAGGAAGCAAACGGTTTGTTTTGGTTCCCACTTTCTTCGTCCCACACATCTTCTGGAAAGCACAAGTGCTACGTATTGTGCATAAACCAAATGGCTGGAGAGAATAAAGGCTTAACAGAGTTTGCTTTCATTCTTGTGCCACAGAGCACTACATCAGTATGCAGAATCATAGAATCACAGACTGATTTGGGTTGGAAGGGACTTGAAAGACCACCTAGTTCCAACCCCCTGCCATGGACAGGGACACCTTCCACTAGACCAGGTTGCTCAGAGCCCCATCCAGCCTTGCCTTGAACACTTCCAGGGATGGGATGTGTTTTGCCCAACTTCTCTGGGCAAAACTTGCCCGTAAGTGACATATTTTGTACTCACAAACACCCCAGTGTCCCCACTCCAGAGCAAGTCAACCAGAAAGACAGCCCTGGCAGGCAAAATGGGGGTCATCACAGTCTTCTCCCATACAGAGTTGCAACAATGAGGAATGAGTTCTCACCCTTGTCCAACCCTTCCTCAGTAGCATCGCTTTGAAGCCCCCAATGGAAGGAGGACAGCAGCCCTGAAACCAACAGCATATGAGCCTGATCTGAACAACCCCAATCCAAAGCCTACCCAAACTGCCACAGTAAGAAAAACATCACTCACAGAACACCTTTGTATAAATACTTCAAGGAATGAAATTTGTAGTGTCAGCTGCAACATTCAAGACACTGATTTGGACTCTGAAATAGCCCTTCTTAGGTAGGACCAGATGGAGGTGGTGTTTTTACTGTGCTCTGCCCTCCTGGGTGCCTCCTTTATTGGCACAGAAACAACAGCTTATTTGATTATTACAAACAGGATTTGTTTGCAGTATCAATGGTGATGTCAAGCTTTCACTCATCCTTGTTTCATTTATGAAAAAAAAAAATTGTTTGATTTAGGTTTATGATTTTTTTTTTGTATTTGCAGCACAAAGAACAGCAAAGCCTTGTCAGATCAGGAAGAGGACAGGAACTAAAGTGCAAGGCTGTTGACCGAAGACAATTTTGATATGATGATGCTTTGTTGAACACAATTATTTTTTTCAGAAACCAAGGCCTAAGAAAATGCATTTTAAAAATATACCCAAGCACTTTCATGACAGAAGCGATAAGTGCATAAAGATAAAACATGCACTAACATCTCTCTCATACACTTACAAGTATGTCAGAGTTCCCAGGGAAAACTTTAACAATGACCTTCCTCCGAAGACATGCAGAATTATTTTCATTCTGACGGTGTAGTGAATAAAAGCAAGATGAGGACAGGATCTTTAAAACTACCTCCTGTGCAAGGCTAAGCACTCCAATCCCTTTCTGCAGGTCAGCTGGCATAGCTGGGGGAAGGAGGAACAAATTTCTGAGCCCCGAGCCTTGCTCCAAAGCAAGCAGCAGGAAGCACTGCCGACATGCCTGGGACATCACTGGGTGCCCTTATTCACTGAACAGTAAAACCTAAGATGGAAACATTCAAAGCCAGGCTAGACA
Organism: Grallaria varia; assembly: GCA_013396735.1. Classification (NCBI taxonomy): domain Eukaryota; kingdom Metazoa; phylum Chordata; class Aves; order Passeriformes; family Formicariidae; genus Grallaria; species Grallaria varia. Next base: position 4,687 of record VWZG01011478.1, read on the forward strand.
GGGCCCTGAGCAACCTGATCTGGTTGAAAAAGTCCCTATTCATTGCAGTGGGGTTGGACTAGATGGTCCCTATTAACTCAAACCCTTCTATGATTCTATGGAGACCTCTAACTCTCCTCTTTGCATAGCCATGGTTGGATGTTTTCACTGATAATTTTCAACCACTCATTAATATTTTATCCGAAAGCTGTACAGAAACCTTTTTTTAGCATTTGACAGCTTGCAAAATAAGAGGTGAGTGTGCAAGAATGGCTGAGTGCCAAGAGTTGCAGAGAGCTGGTGGGAAATTCTCTTTATTATCTCTATTCAAGCAGCCTGAGCAATGTCAGGAGGAGGTTATGGAAACCCTATGACCAGGCCAAGTGCATTTTTGTGGCTTACAGGTATAAGAGAACTCTTGCTTCTACTTTTTGACTTGAGAGCACCCCATAATTAGCAGAGTCTGAATTAGGGAATCTATCATGGAGTTTCAGGTCCTGAGAGTCTTGACAGAAAACACATGAAAAATTGACACAACAGCTTTAGTTTGGGCTCAGTATGCATTGTCTAGACCTAAGTAATTCCTGAAAACTGAGGAGTTTAGGTAATAAGGGGGAGTGGGAGATAAAACAGATACTCTTAATAGGGAAGAGACTTTTCCCCGAACAGTGCGTGCCACCAGTCTGGTAATTCTGCCACAGCCAAGTCCTATTACTTCAAAGGAATAGTCGAGGCAAAGCAAGACAAGCAAAGCCAAGTTAAGCAAAGCAAATGGAGCTGGCAGAGCTGCTGACAGGGGCAGGTGAGTCCCAGCACTGTCAGCGCAATGCTGTGCTGCAGTTCTTGCTTCCAGAGCAAGCGCTAAGTTTGCACTCGTTTTTACACTCTATTTTCCTTCCCTTCTCCTTGCCTGGCCTGATTTGTTAAGTAGTGCCCTGTCCAGAAGGAAGGGGAATTAATAAGGCGTCAGCTTTTCCAGACTCCATTTTTTTGCGGCAGTCTAAATTGCAGAGCTCAGCCGAAGTCTCCCATTCCACCCACCTCTCCCCCTGCCCAGCTGACCCAGCTTACTAAAGCAGAGATGCCTGCCTTCAGCCATTAGGCTGTTAAGGGCCTGGCACTAACACTAAATATCCCATATTCAAACATTATCATTGAGCTCCCAGAGAAGAAACTACCTTGATTGAAGAATGGACTCATTAAGCGAGCGATGTGACAGCTCCCTTTGCAGTTTCTGACTGCATCTGCTCTGATGGGATTAAAGATGCGTTTCCCACCGAGAGGGAAGAATGGCCTTAATGCCAGGTCTGCCTCTGGCTACATCATTAAGCAATAAGACATGACAGGCAGTACATTTTCCGGGGGTGTTTTGCATACTTAGGTATGCCGTGTGGTGTGACGGTCACGGCAGAGCCATCTTTGTCCCCAAGAGCTGCGTTCACTGCACCAGTACATGTTACACAGACCCCTCAGCCAGCCAGACCCGAGCTAATTCCAGTGCAATAATACTGGGACCCAATCAGAGAGCACCACATTTTGCAACCCAAATCATTTTTGGGTGCAATTCACCCCTGCTGCCTAAAACCCGAGTAATTAGGCTTTAGATTAAACACACAGAAGTCGCTGTATCTATTAAAAAGGATTTGTGAACAGTCATTGGTTTAGAATTGCTAATAACAGTCCAAATCCTGGAGAATTCCCTAAGCAAGGGCCATGCCAAAATATTCACAGATGGATGAAGAGAGCCAGCACTGATCCCACAGGATTTTGATATGTCACTAAGCACAACTGCAGAAAACCAAGCTGTATCCACTTGTTCATGACTCTTTAAAAGGATGGGAGATTGGTACAAGCATTGATGGGGGCTTCTACTTCATCTACTGCCAACCTGACATAGGTTTGCTCTCAGCTGACACCATTTCTGTTTATGAGTCCCACCTGTCATCACTGAAGCAAATAAAATGGTATTAGAGCTATTCACCCGCTACTATTGGACACATGGTGGAAAAACATGATTTTTGTCCATGCAGGAAGCACAAGTGTCCTGCCTAGTCAGTGCAGAGGACAGCATACAACCCCTACAACCAGGGAACACCTGCATCTGACTGTGTGGGGAGATGCCAGCTGGTCTGGGGTCTCTGTGGAATAATTGGATTATGCTAGGAACTTCTGCACACCTCAGGGTGGTATGCATGGAAGGGAAGGCCGTGACACCTGAATGGAAATCCGGTCTCTAAAGTGATGAGTTATGGTTGTCTGACATGCGCAGTGTGCGTGTCCAATTAAGAACTATTTATGTATAGAGAAACCAATTGTCCTTGGACATGTGTCCATACTGAGGTCTATAAAAACAGCAGCTTCTGATATAATAAAGGGTCCTGTTTTCAGAAGATGACGTGTTGTTCCTTGACCTACCTCGACCATTACGACATCTGACGAGACCACGTTTGCCAGATAGAGCAAGACAGATCCTAATGACTGACTTAAGGGTGATAAACCCACATTAAAATGAGTAGGATGGTCTTGAACCTCTCAGATCCCAAATGGTGGTGAAGAAATTCATGTAGCAGAGTCTGCCTATTACTGCTTCCAGTGTGTCAGTCCTTCATACACCAGGTCTTGCAGCTCTCCTTTCCTCTGGACTCTGAATTGCTGAAGTCACTACTGACTGCAGTTGCCTGAATGTACTCATAACCTATTGCTTACTCAAACAAATGTTCTAGAGCAAAACTTCTCTAAAAATCCCTCAAGCCAAACACCTCAAAATGAAGACACTGAAAAATACCTTCAGACATTTTTTGAAAGCATATACTCATTCCTTCAGACTGCTATGAATGCTAAATACAAGTTACATATTTCATATCTCCACAAACCCAAAAGCAAGTCTGCTCTACATGCACTTTGGTTGTGTGGTTTACACACACTGTGTGAGCAATTTAGGAAAGAAAAAACTGCACAAAAGAGCCAGTCGATGTGGAAATTATTCCTTGGCTCACAAAAGGCTAATCTTGTGCTTAAACACCATACACTGAAAGAACCAGGTGCTCACAGCTGCTGACATTCTCTGACCACAGCAAATGTTCTCATCAAGAAAGTCCCCTTATTTCAAAGCAAGTTATGAAATACGTAGGGGTTCTCTTACAAGCCTGGGGATTTTTCTAAGTTGCTTAAATGAATTCATGTGGATGGGCTTAGGGCTGACCAGCCCAGCACAACTGGCAATGGGCAGCTTTAGACTCATTTAATATAGGAAAAGACCACCTGCGCTATCTCTGGGCTTGGTGCTCCATTCCTGAGAGGGGCTTAGCCAGAACACACTAAGGTTATTTCTCTGAGATTTGTAACCAGTGTTTCCTATCAGTAAGATATCACATAATAGGGGAAAGCAAAACCAATACGACTCATTAGGCCTTTTTTGGGGATGGAACAAGAAAAAGGGCTCAGGCTGCCAATATCAGCTCTCACTGCTCTGCTCAAAAAGAAAATTTCACTCCAAAGTTTTAGTCTAAAGGTTTCTGTTTCTCCCTTCTACCTGGAAAGGACATTTTCATCTATGCAGCTGACAAACTTTAGTTACACCCTAAGAAGCCTCCCATCCTACCCCTCCTGTATGTTTTTATCAATTACAAAGGCTGATGTTCAAGATCCCAGCCCAATCTGCTGCTGTAGTGCAGCCACAGCCTCCTATTAAAGCATGAAAATTTAAACTCTTCACGTTTTGCAATATTTACAAATCTATAAAAGTAATGCAAGCAAATGCCAGTTGTCTGGGGCTGTGAAAAGCTGCCAAGCTTTCTACCAGCAAATCTATTCCCATCTTTTATTCACAGACATTTAAGAGAGTTCATTAGTCACAGAACGATTCATATTTCAAGATAGGTGAGAGCCACACAAATGTACTATACTCAGTATCTCCCCCAAGTGCTCCCACATTTTTGTAGGACATGCAGATGCTGAAACTTTTCAGGCTAAAAAGCCCCAGTGAAGAAACCCAGCAAGCAATTCTGCTGTGGAGAGTCCCACCCAGGCTGTGCTACACAAACCTGTGCCAAGAGGAAGGTGTCCTCTCTACTCCCAGGGATATGCAGCCTGGCATGGAAACCATATTGCTAAATTCATATCTGTCCAACTTTTTCAAGCCTACACAATATTGGATTATCTCTCAGCTTTATCTGGAGGTAGAGTTTTAAAAAGCTGCTTAAATTCTGTGCCACTCAAATCTTTTTTACATATTTGCTGCAATGTTCCTAGAAACAGAAGAGCCATGTTGCAAGAATAGTCCCGTTTGTTTTATTCACAGGCAGCTTTGTGTTACGGGTTCCTTTGGCAAGAAATACAAGTAATATACTTCTATCCCTGAAAATATTCAAGGTCATGTTGGCTGGGTCTCTGAGGAATCTGATCTAGTTGGAGGTGTCCCTGCTCATTGCAGTGGGCTTGGACTAGATGATCTTTAAAGGTCCCTTCCAACACAAACTATTCTATGATTCTATGCTGGGACAGATTCTTTGCCACCAAATGGAAAAGAAATTTTCTTGGAAGCCATCACAACCCATGCCAACATAATTTTTTATGTAAATACGTACTCTTTAAGAACCAGGCAATGGAGAGAATCTGACTTACCCCACAGGCAAACTGCATTCCTGCAAATTGCCTTATTTGTCTGGATGCCAATTTGCTGTTAGACAAGATGAAGCACCCTTTGGGAACAGGGTATTGATGAAGAGAACTGCAGAAGGAGCTAAATAAGTGTGTATTTACTGATAGCATATGAATATTCTAAAAGGAGAATCCTTTTGTCTGTGGATCTTCAACAACATGAAGCTGAGAAACATCCAACTGCACAAAGCAGGGGGATCCATAGCATTTGAAATGGATCATTTTTAACATTTGTAAATTCAGGATATATAGGTAGGGCAGATGACTAGCTGACTTTAGCTTTCTTTCTAGAGTTATCAGGGCTACTCTCCTTCTTTCTTGTCTTCTAAATCATTTCTCTAGAGAACTCTTCAGGACTCCTCAGAAATACCTTGAGAGCCTAACACATGGTCTATACAATTCATAACACAGTGAGCCCTGTTCTTAATACATCCATAGATTTTACTGGAAGAAAACAAAATATAGCATCCTCATTAGCATAAGTGTTATTCCTGGAAGGTTCAAAGATTTTCCCATCAAGCTTGGCCTGTTTTGGTTTAAAAGGTTTCAGCAATGTTCTTCTGCCAGCTTTTCCCCAGTCCAATCATAACTTATTAAGTGAGACTGCAAATTTACTTTATTCACTGTTCCTTCCCCCATCTCCTCCTCCTTACGGGGTTTCAGAATAATCATAAATTTAATTTATTCTCATTTAAAGGCTTAATGCTGTTCTCTACTTTCCTGCCATCAGAAATCCAGGTAAGCACAGTCAGCCTTCGGGAAACCATCTGAGATGGGCACAACTCTCCTGGCTCATCTCGAAAGGTGTACAGCACAGTGGAGGCACATTACCTTCATAGGACAGGAATTGCCCCCAGTGTATGGCCTACATGTCCTTGACATGTTAACCTGAACAGATGCCAAGCACTGCCTCTGGCTACAGCTTTAAAAAATATTACCTTGTTTGTCAAGTCCTGTGATACGGAACACGTATCTGAAGCCTTCCCCTCCCCTCAAATAAAGATCAGTCTCACAGGCCATAGGCGGGTTCAAAGTCCCATAATAGGACTTGGAAAGCAGGATCTCACGTGAGGAAATAGTTGGCTTACTCATAGAACTTCCAGCAGCTGTGAATACAGCAGCAGTCCTGAAAGGCTGGCGAAGTGTTGCCATCGTTGCCCATCTCAGTGCTACTGGAGGCTTTCTGCCAAAGCCCAATCTAGTTGTTGTGTTTGATGCGAGTGGGCTCCCAAGCACACAGCTGCTTGTTACTGTCACGACCACTGCATCAGGGAGGCCTCAAACTCCAAATCAGGCTGGAAATTTCAGGAGATGGGACTGTTTTGAGACTGGTGTTGTGCCTGGACTGTGCTAGAAGACAACCTTCTCCCTTCACTCCTGTGTGCACTGGTGGACTTCCACATCAAGGTCTCATTCCATCTGGAAATTTCAAGGTTTCTGCAGCTGGAGCTGGGCTGGAACTCCATTGCCTCCATCCAAGCTGGGCTGACAGAAACCACATAAAGAAGAGTTCTGGCCTGCACCACTGTGCTTGAAAACACACACACAGCCAAATTCTGGCAGTCACACAAGTCTGAAATCTAGAAGACTTGGCAAATCTGAACTTGAAAACAATCATGGTTAATTAAAAACGGGGACACATCCCTGAGGCAAATACTGAGGTGGGGAGACATTTCTGTTGGGCATCTTATCCCTTTCTGCACCCAAAATGTTTCCACTTTATTGATTGTAAAAGAAAAAAATATCATTCCTTTTCTCTCAGTTTACCATTAATTCTTCAATTTGTTTACAAGGCAGCAAATGAGAGACTCTATGAGGAGGTAAAATGCTTACAGATCACTGTGAGTTCAAAGGATGTGTCATGGAAATACATTGGGGAGAATTACTATTTCTCATCAGTGGGATAATTGCAGGCAATCCATCTGAAGGTTAGAACACAATATTTGGAAGAAGTTATTGCTTCTACATTTCTTTATAGTCTGACATGAAAGATCTGAAACTTCTTCTGCATGTGACTCAAATATGAATAAAGCTCATAACAAAACATAATAGAGGAAAATGAAAAATTCCTGGCTGATACAGAGGCATCTGCGCTGTGGTTAAATTATATTTCGATTTTCAGCTCATTTTTTTTATCCCTCCAGACAGCTACTGACCATGTTCTAGTGGATCTTAACTTTGTTGATGACCCCTTTAGTTTGCTGACTTTTAACTGTGCATCAGGGAGACTTTAAATAAATCAGGCATTGCTACTGACCAATAATAAAAAAACAGAAGATACAAGCAGTACCTTCAAATTGCTGAGGATACGCACAGAGCTGTGTTCCCTGTCCATGGAGCAGATAATTCATCTGCAGAGCTATAGGCTTTGACACCTTAAACCAAGAGTCCTGGGCTGCTTTAAGCCAAGTTTGCCAGAAACTCTCACAACGTAATGTGGAAGCTCCTGCAGTGACAGAGGTAGCAGTAACATAAGCAGATTGTTGTTTTGCCAAACTCATCATAACAGAGGACCACAAACTGAACTTATCTGGGAATTAAAATAAGACAGTATTTCCTTCTCATGTCCAGAGCTCATCCCTTACAGTTTGGGACTGAAAGTCCCTCGATGGAATCCACTAAAAATAATTCTGTCCCCAGTCAGAGCTTTCCATCCTTCCCACTTCTAGCATGCGTAAGAGGTGTCTCCATCTTAAAGCCCGGAGTGGTTTCTTTGCTCAGACCTCGCCTCTGAGCACAGAAGTCCCCTTGGAGTTCATCGTGTCTACGATTCAAAATACCAGACTGTAGAGAAAGGCCCAGAAGAAGTGTATTTTACTGACTGATGTCATGCTAAAGCTGAAGTGGCAAAGAACAGTCCATCATCTCAGAAATGCTGGCCAAGAAGTGGGACATCTCAAGAAATGCATGTCCAACACAACTGTATTGGAATAGATCTAAGCAATCTGACATCCTCCCCAGTCTTTATGCCTCAGCACTTATTGCTCATAATTGGTGCAGATTCTTGCCTTCAACAATTTCTCACCCAAGCAACACAACTAAAGATACGAACAATGCTGTGGGAGCACAGCACATCCCTGGGCATTAAATGCTTCCCAAGAACATTCCCTGGCAGATGGCAGAGGTTTAGTGAGCTGTGGATGGAAAAGGGAATCCCCAGGAGATGCAGTGACAGCAGAGACACTGCAAGGGAGATATTATTTCTGTGTCCTCACAATCCATTTCCATACAGCTCTCCACCTTTCTCCACGTCGTATTTGGGACTTGAGCATCTTTAATGAACCACACTTGTCTGGCAGAAGGATGAGGAAGAGAGGAATAAACAGCATTTACCAATCTTGAAAAGAGATCACTGAGACACCAAGGGCCTATCTCTAAGATGCGGGGTGTGAGACGCTGGCTCTGTGTCAGCATGTAGGTGCACCAGCACAATGGTATTAGCAGCAGCAAGGAAATGCCCTGACTCCTGCTGCTTCCAGACCTCTGCTGTCTCCTTTCTCACCTCCAAGTTCTGCAACAGAGATGCACCACCTGTCTCTGAGCTCTGCTGCTCCGAGGGCTGAGATGCCTCCAAGTAGTTGTCATAAAGCACCTCTGAAGTACAAGATCACACCACAGGATCATAGCCATAGAAGAAAAGTTTTCTGGGCCCAGGAAACAACAGTTGGACTACATCAAACAAGTTGGCTACGTTTAAAAGATGTTTGTTGTCCCATTTCTCAAAGCCACCTTCTCATACCTCCGTGCACATGGGCACAGAAGGCCCTAAGACCTGCTGGGGTCACCTGCTGGACCAGCCTGGAGGTTTTCACAGCACCAACACACATAAGGTTACTGCAGAACATACCTGGGCACATGTGACAAAGCAGGAGACAACCGAATAGAAAACAATACAGCCCTCAGGATTAAAAGAAGGATTCCTTTCCCATGTTAGAAATGTTCATGGTTTGGTTACCAGACCACCTTGGTGAGTCACGCCTTTCAGGAGGCTTCCACCTTAACCAAACGGTTAAGCATCCCACAGCACCAATAACCCCACCCAAAGTGAAACCTGGATAAATGACCAAAAAACTGCTGACACGAGAAGTGATACACTGCTGTGAGTCAGTCAATTAGCAACCTCTAGGCAGTGTTTAGTAGCCAGAGAAGGGCTGTCCTGTCTCATAAGTGACTCACAACATGAAAGAACACAGCCCAGTAGTGATCAATCCCAAAGGTGAATAAGCAGCAGCAGTTTTGTCCAGAGGCTGAGCAGCACAGGCAGCTCCACATCAGTGTGATCCCTGCTCCTTGCCGCTTAGTTAAATGAGCTCTACTGACTGTAAGCCAACTGTATCATGCAGTGTCTTATCTAAAGGGCGGAGATCAAAGGGCACCAGAGGGAGAGGTATTCAGCCACTCACATAACTTCACTATTGCCAAAACCCCTATTGCAACAGTTGCCTTACTCCAGATAGACTTCAGAAGATCACAGGAAACTAACTGCACAGATTCTACCTGAACAGAGTCTTGGATCTAATGAGAAAGCCAAACAAATTCAATTTTAATTCAAGATGCCATTTTTTACCACCTTTTCTAGAGTTAAAGCCTGTACTGTCTCCTGCCTCTGGATGCTCAGTCCTATCATAGAATGATGGAATGTTTTGGTTTGGAAGGGACCTTAAAGACCATCTGGTTCCAACATCCCTGCCATGGGCAGGAATACCTTCTACTAGACCAGGTTGGTCAGGGCCTGATACAACCTGGCCTTGAACACTTCAAGAGCTGGGGCATCCACAGATTCTCTGGGCAACCTGTTGCAGTGCCTCACCAACCTCACAGTCAAGAACTTCTGCTTAATATCCTATCTGGATCTACCCACCTTCAGTTTAAAGTGAATACCCCTTATCCTATCAATACATGCCTGTGTCAGAAGCCCCTCTTCATCTCTCTGGTAGCCCCTTTTTTAGATACTGGAAGGTGGTCTCAGGTCCCATTTTGGAGCCTTTTCTTCTCCAGTCTGAACAACCCCAGCTCTTATCCTGTCTTCATAGGAGAGGTGTACCAGCCCTCTGAGCACCTTCATGGCCTACTCTGGACTCATTCTAACAGCTCCATGTCCTGAGACAGGGTGGCTACATATTACAGGGAGGATGTCAGAAAAAGACAAGCTTACAAGGATTGCAAAGGAAGGCTTCTCCTCCTGGAGCACAGTCCTGAGTCCCACTCCCTCACCATTCACAGGCATTATAAAGTACAAGGGGGCAGTGGAGATGGTAAAGCTCATCTCCTTCCAGCCTTTGTCCTTAGTGAACGACAACCTGGCCCTGCTACCTCTTACTGTGACTCGAGAGCTCAGCAGCAACCTGAACTTCAAAGGAGCATAAGAAGAGCGAGCAGGGAAAGCAGTAGAGTTTTCTTACTTAGAAAGATAAAGCTGTCACACGCCCTCCCACACTGCAGTTTTCTTAGTGGTCCTGAAAGCTGAACACAGCTGGTGGCTCCTTGGGAAGGAGCTGGGTTTGCACAGCATCACACAGGAATTCACCAGGCAGACAGAAAGTCCGTGCTACCAAGGCACCCTCCAGTCAAGCCATGAAATCATCCTCTTTCTCTCATTCTGAAAAGCAGAAATGTTTTAAGGATCACACAACGTAGCTGGGAAGGAGAGGTTGTGTCTGGACAGGTGAGCACTGCCATGCTTGCAGATGCAAGTTCCCTCCATGGTGCTCATAGACTTCATGTGTTTGATGGCTCCATGAAGACTTATCCACAGAACAGATATGGAGTCAGTGTAATATTACCAAATGTCTGCTCTCTTCATGAAATTATTCCATACCACAGGCAAACAATTTAAAAAAAACCTAAAATGCAGAATGCAGAGCCATGTTCTTTAGTGTTAAAAGTTTGACTCTACAACTTTAGTACCTTAATTCCCTCCTTTTAAGACATGCAAATACAGTTAAAAATACTCTAACGGTGCTGATAAAGCCTTTACAATGCTATATCTGAGTTGATCACATTATTCAAAGGTTAGCAAGCCTTACATGAATAGCACAGCTCATTTGGTTGATTTTTTATTCAACTTTCATACAGTGGTACATAATGTCACAGCATGTCATAAACCCTCTAGAATTCTATTTTAATGTCTTCCCCAAATATTTCTGACTGAGCATTACAACAGTCGCTTACAACTCCAGAGACAAATTCTTTGGAATGCATGAAGCCAAATGAGCACAACTGAGGAACAGCCTTGAGATAAACTAAGAAGCAAGAAAAATCCTTTTTCACACTTACAGATGTTAAATTCACTCAGAATTTCCCAGGATAATGATGTTTTCCCTCCTTCAACAGCACACAAGGGCCATATCCATCTGTGGAGACGGTACAATCCAAAACAGCTGATGTTGCAGTCTGGTGTTCTGGGGGAGACACCTCGAGGTCTCTTTTCCCCTCCCCTGTCCCCATCCTGTAAATCCATTCTGATGGGAAGGCACAAGATAGGGGCTTATTAAGCTTTTATTATCAATACTAGAGGCAAGTGAGAGTCTGTAAATCCCATCATTTAGTTGTTAATGCAGAAGTATTTGCACATACAGCAGTATATTAGCTTGGAAGTCAGCCCAAGCTCTTCCATTCCACATCAGTGCCTTCAATCTATTAATTGGACACGAAAACCCTTAACTATTCTCCTTTATCCAGACAAGCTCTCACTTTGATAGATTTCTGCACTAACTTTAAAGAGTTGCAGAGAAGACTGCTCCAAGTGAGGCTTCCTATCTGTCTCAAGAGCAGTGCCCAGTATGTGCTCCAGACAACAATTCATGTAAGGATGGAGGCAAAAGACTGAATTCCAAAAGAGTTGCCATAACCCAGTTTCATGTCAACCATCAAGAAACCCCAACATGTGTATTATTTTTACTTAATTCAGAGAAATCCAACACTTCCTTTCTAACCCAAGCTTAGAAGCCAAGGCAGTTTTGGGTTGCAGCCTCACCCTAGAATGTACTACAGTATAATCTCCCTGTTAAGTGAAGATCTGAGTTCAAAAGACTTTGGCTTTAGGCAGTCTTTCCTTTGGTTGAGTGCAGAAGGAATCATGTTTATAATACCAGAAACTTCGCTCGGTCTGTTCTACTCAAACCCAGATTACATTCAGCCTTTGGAAAAATCAAGCTCTCTTCTAACTTTTCTCAATGTAATGGAATCCAGCCTCAGAGATTTTTAGCAGACCATGCCTGAGGACCACCTTTGTCAGATCAGGATGTCCAGAGTTAATCTATTCAAATTGTGTTTTGCCCATTCTTACGAAGTAGCACCATGTCAGTTCTTCTGCATAACAAAACACAAGAGCACTATTCAATTATTTCAGGACAATGAGCAGGTTAACAGAAAGTAAGCAGGTTATCCTCAGATAGGAAGAGGTGCACTGTATTCAGTTTTTGTTAGCAAAAGCAATGCCCTGTGGGGTTACAAAGCACCCCCTTCCGACTCTCTCTACTAGGACCAAGATCATTTGGATCCAGTACACCTTTAGTCTGAGCAGCAGCAATCCCAAAAGTAGTTAACTGGAGTATAATACTTGTGAAACAGCAGTCAGACCCATAATGTATCAATTGCTCATTCAGCATGAAACGAAAATATTTGAGTTTTAATGCTTTGGTTATGTTAATTCTGCCTTCAAAAGATCCTTAAGCTACAGGGAAGAGCATGGGATAATCACATAATGTTGTAGTTTGTATCTTTTAGTCTCTTACTTTACACAGGCAACATAATCACCAAAATGCAGTGCCATGTCAAAANGGGAAAAACCTTTCCAGAAAATTTTAGTGACCTTCACACAAGTACACACATTTTATAGAAAAAACTTTGATTAAATAATTTTTTTGTTTAGCCAGTCCCAAATATCCCAAGTTTATACATCCACTTAAACAACCACCTCAGTCCTTATAAGCTCATACCTCTGATCTAACAAGAATTTTTCAGAATTGCTTTTCTTTTTTAAATAATTAAATAGAGAAAATAAGCATCAAAGTCTGACGACTAGTCTGAATGTATTTTAGCAGTTCTATAAGTTGGTGACATATAGAGAGAACTGTGAGTTTGTGCATCTCAAAAATTACCTACCTGTTTAAAAGCCCTCATTAGCTTGGCCACAGACCTTCCAGGGTTTCCACCATATTCTGAAGTGTTGCTTTGTCCATGTTCTTTAGCCAGAATGAGATCTCCGAGTCAGCTAAGAAAGAAAGAAAATGTGAGTTTCAGCTTTCTGCAAATCTGATTGTTGAACATTTTCAGCTGATTGTATTATCCCTTGGCCTAAGCCGACTAATTGCTCTGGCTCAATTGAATGATAATTGGATTGTTCCCTATAGTTGTGGTTCAATGCCACAGCATTGTGCTATCAATAATACAGTAAAAGCCTATTAAATCCATGGCCATGTTGTGGAGAATGGTACCTTTAAAACAGATATTTGCCTGTATTGTGCATATTAATTCTAATTTTCCTCTTACTTCAATCATTGTAAGGGCATTAAAAATATATTGCAAGCTGCAGCAGAGTGAAAGAGCGAAAACTGGGCCTGAGTTTCCTTCCAGGCAATAATTTCAGAAGATTCTTTCTTGAGGTTTATCAACCTGTAAATGTTTGGGTTGGCTCCCAGCCAAACCCTCAGCAGCCCGGGACAGCCTCCCCCCCACCGGGGAAAAAAAACAGAGAAAGGGGGGAAAAGTAGCAGAGGAGAATTGCAGCAAAAATATATTTATATAATTATATGCAATGAAACACTGTATACATGTGAGTAGGGACCCCAAGGAACTCCCAACCAACCCCAATGGGAAAAGGGAAGGGGAAAAGGACAAAAAGGGGTAAAAACACAACAGATATACACAATCGGAACTCAGGGATTAGCTTAACAGAATAACTAATACAATGAAATCTCACCACGTCCCTTAAGAACAGCAAATCTCTCCCCTCTGACACGACTCGCACAGAGCCCTCGGCTCATGCCTCGGCCCACCGAGCTCAGCGAGGCCTGCACGCTGAGAGCTGCTGTCACAGGGCTGGGAGCGGGAGGGACGCTGAGCCCCAGAGAGAGGGGACCTCCCCTCACCTCTCTGATATGCACCTGATGACGTGAGAGAAATAGGATGGAATACTGGCTTAGTTTTTGACCCCAGTTGTTAAGGAAGGCCTAAAGAGCGACAAACCTCACCAAGGCCTAAAATTTAAACCACCACACAACCAAAAAGTTTCAAAACCATATTTTAAATCCCTTGCCTGGAAAACTTGTATTTAAGGAATTGCATCTCAAACTTTCTCCAGTTTCCTGAAATAAAGGTCAAAATCACAAGACAGACAAGTCTCCGCAGCTTTAACTCCAGCTCTTTCTTTTATGTTCATCAAGACAGAGGGTTTTCCTCAGTGCTCTGCAGCTTGCAGCCACCTCCAGAGGGTAATTAACTTATGCAGGGGAACATTACTGATGGAGACATTTCTCTAGCGAAGGAGGAGAAACTGACCCCCAAATGGTGCTGACTCCAGCAGTTGCAAAGCCCAGGCGCTCTGCTGAATGCTGTCCTCACCAAGGGGTGATGAGCAGGAGAGCGCGCTGCTCACGGGGGTGAAGGTGAAGAACCCCTTGAGAAGATGAACTGTAGCTCAAGTTGGAGAGCCACAAGGCTGGGTGGGAATTCACAGCCCACACTCAGCAGAAAAGTGACTTGTGACCCCTTCGCCCACAGGCAGCTTCTCCTTATCAAAATGCTAAAGCGCCTGCTCAGCTCACAGCTGTACTGGGACCTGAGGAGGCAACATTAATTCTGGCAAAAGAGTTCTCAAATACAGGTAATTTGAATCGAAAGAGTTGCAGATATCTGTAAGTCAGGAGGTGGCCTGGGACAGTCTTTGACAAAAAGTTTAGCATAAGTTAACCTGAAACAAAAAGTCTCTAATGATTTCTCATTTTCAGGAATCATCTCAAGGTAAACATGCCTGGGTTCCTATTATGGCTGAGAAGAGTTTGCCTCTGTAGTAAATGAGAACTTCAAACCCTCCTGCACCACCTGAGATGAAAACTGTGTCCTCTCTGAATTTCCCTTGTCTTCTGTTAGCATGCTGTGGCACAGCTGTGCTTAGACCTACACCTGTTTCAAGAGCAGGGACCAAAGGGCTCTAAAATCCCTGCATGAGGTGAATAATTAGATGATTATTCACACACAGAGCTTAATCCCCAACCTAGGGAGACCTGTGGGAGTTCACTGACTTATGACCTGCAAGTTCCTACCCTGAGACTCCCCAAAGATTAATTATGTGCCAGATCTGCTCACATTATAGGCCTGATTTACAACACCTTTTGGTATTAAGCTTGCCCAACTCTTTTTATTTTTCCGTTTAACATTAAGTGTTTGTGCTGAAGTGTTCTTACTGTTGCTTCAGGGAGCACTTTTGGAGAACATTCAAAGCCAAAGAGCTTAGTAGCTTCCAAGGAGGAAAAGAAAAAGAAAACAACATAAAGATATTGACTTGGTTCTTGGTGCCAGACCTGGGGAGAGAGGAAGGGATTTTTAGGCTTTCATTTGAAAACCTCTAGCACGCTCATGCTGTGGGATGTGAGCAAGGAGGAGGGCGTTAGCAGTCACAAACTGCCTGTTCTTTCCTACGCCACATGAAGATCCACACTTTTGATTTTTGGGGTTTCAGCTCCTAAAATACCCAAGGACCCTGTTCTCAGCTCCCATGACAGATTATACTTTCCCTGCCACTTCGAGTGGACATCAATCTGGGCGGTTCCGGGTCTGAATGGGAGTGATGGACCTATTTACAACATCTTCTGATGGGTCTCGCCATGCTGGAGGAAAAGGACACATCTCATCCTCCTTCAAATGGAGAAGTGGCAAGAGATGGGTGGGAAGAAGTGAGGGATTAACATGCAAAGGTAGAAGTTACAGACAGGGACATAAACTGTTTAGGAAATAGGAAGACTGAAACTGGGAGGCAGAGAAGATGAGGAACGAGCAGGAGAGAGAATTAGGAGGTCAGGCAGGGATGTGAGGGAACTAACACTGGACATCTTTAACACAAGAACCCAGAAGTCCAAAGATCTCCCACCATTTTGTTGTTTGATATTATATATGAATGTGCAAAAGAATTAGCTTCAGCGTTTGCTTTGTAGTTCTCTCTTCCAAACTCTCTCTTTCAAAAAGCCTTACTGTGTCAACTGCTGTCCCCATGCACCTGCAGAAGAAGAGTGAGGATCTTGCTTGTATCCATGACCCACTTTAGTACTGTCCTTCTGCCTGTGTTGTGCAGCAGGAAAGGAGGTAAAGTTACCTATGAAGGCCCAGGACACCTACCAGGACAGTGGCCCCTGGTGTCACACAGATGTAGAAGGAAGAACGTAGGGAGATGGCCTGGAGCAGTGAGTAAGGTTCCAGGTGTATAAACCACTGGAAGTCTTTCATATGAGAATTTCTGAGGGAGTTTAACTCCATGACTAGCCTTAATTGGATCAATACACCAGGAGCGGGATCAAGGCATTTGCTTGTTTGTACTAGGTATTTGGGCATGGCAGAACAGGGTCATGGCCCAGTGGTTTCTCCTTCAGCCTGTGCTTGTCTTGGGTTCACCAGCTGATCCATAAAATAGCTGCAGAGAGAGGACAGTCCAAGCTGTTCTAGCAATCCATTGGGTTGGAACTTTTAAGTGAAGGTTGCCATGAGACTCTTTGGAAAGGTAAGACAGCATCTTTCAAACAGAGACTGCTGCACTGGCATGGATTACAGGCTGTGTGGCAGTAATTTATCACTTAGAAGTAGGGAGCAGTCTGGAAAGCCAGACACAGACATCAGGGATTTCCCTAATAACAGGGTTACTCATCAAAACATCACAAAGGAACTGAGCTATCTTCTCTCAGGCTGGAAAAAAAGAAACAGGGACAAGGAGGTAGTGAGCATGCATAGGTGCAAAACTGGGGCTTCATCAAAGATGCTCTCTCCAGTTTCTGAGGGATTTTTCTGGACTTCTGTTTGCACTGTCTAACCAGGCATCCAACTCTGCAAAGCTAAGAGAGGCAAAGGGAAGACATCCAGGAGACAGACCTGCTCTTATTCCCAAGTTAGTCATCATCCATCTGCGGAGCAAGGCAGAGATAACGGTCTTCCTGTAGTAGACCATTTAGTATGTGAGCAGGATTCCTTCAGCTGTACAGGATGGTCATATTGAGTCTACATCCTGCCACCAGCCCCAGAAGGCACAAGCCAAAGTACTGAAATCTGTAAATAGAGCTGTGGTTACTCCTGCAGCTCACATCAGGTAGAGCAGGCAAATACAAAGACCCTTAGGTCCTTTGCACTTCAGCCTAAATTGTTCACAAACCCCTTTGGTCAGGAAGGACTGTTTTGCAGAAATATGCTGCCCCATTACTCACTCAAGTGTTTTACATTTTCTGATACAATTTTTTGGACTCTGTCAAGGGCAGGTCACAGGCCTGGGCAGAGTCCTCACCCAGCAATAGGCACCAAACAAGTCCACAAATCAGAAACTGATTTGAGGGGAAAGTGGCTCTACTAGGCTGTCTTGCTGATAATCTTCCCCAACTTCAAAGCTCTCATCTGTCTCGTGAGGTGAGGACGGTTTCTAACTTTAGTTGACCCAAATTACTTCCAGCCCTCCTCTGCAGCACACAGCAACACTAAGCCTTTGTATCAAGCCTTTGATCACTGCATCTCCAAAATAAACTGGTCTGCGTGTCTCTGCAAAGACAGCTCTACAGGCAAAGGCATTTAGGTGAAGCCCACTGGTGATTCAGCTGCCCTTAATATGATGATTCTCTGTTTTGGAGAGGCAGCAGGGAGGACCTGAGCACAAAACACACTTTACCTGTAAGACGCTGGGCTTTTATTCACTGCTGTCACATCTAAGGGCAGTTCCTCATCTAAGGGGAAGGGCCATGCTCTGGTTGCCCATAAGGTGGTCCTGCAGGTAGCAGAAACAAGCTTTCCTGAAGTCTAAGTTAGTAAAAAATGATGCAATAATCTATAACCTGCCTCAGTCCTGGACTAACTTTTAAATTCATCAGGGATGGGAGACTGGGACATTCTTCCTTTGCATCCTGAAATCTTTCCCATCCCTCCTTGTCTCAAACCCCTCAACGAACTCACACACTCTGTACATGCTGAATTAACATGAAGTTACATATGAAAGAGATGTTTAGAATTAGAGAATTTATGCCAGGATTTTTATTACTCATGTTTTTCTCTCCAATTACTTTCTAGTGTATTGTGCAATTGTATTCCTGCTGATCAGAGTGATTGGGGTGGTTGTTCATCAGTACTGGGAAGATTTTTGGTCATCCTCTACACTTACCTCTCCACTGATTTAGCTGCAATGATAGGAAAACAGCTAAAGTTCTCAGGGTTATTTGTGACTTTCACTTTTGTTACTTCAAAGAGAAATCAAACTCAAGCCAAAAAACACAGCATTTCAGAAAAGGGCAAGGCCATTTTTAAACACCACGAATTAGCAGAACATTGCAAAACTCAGGTTTTTGCCTATTCATAGATGTGACCCTTCTAAAAAGTGAGAAAAGGGAGAAGAGAATATTCGTTTTTTAAAACAGGTTTAAACCCTTCAACAGCAGAATAATATGTACCTGCTATTAAACTCCATCTGACATCAACCATGCAAGCAAGTGATAAGCCAAGACAACAATTTTCTTTTCTTTGCTAGGGGGGTGTGGGGGGGAAAGGGGAACAAGTGAGTGCAAAGACTGATTTAAGCAAAAGCTGTAGAAAAAAAATTGTATGAACTGTTTCTGCACATCTTTTCATCACACGCTTGCAATTTTTAAGACCATTTTAAAACAGGGTGATAAATAGGTCACACTCTGTGTCCAACACAGAGATAAGAGGTTGTTTACAACCCCAACAGCAGAACTTTGGCTTTTGAGCTCAACTGGTAACTGCTTACATGGCAGGTCCCCAGTGCTTGCCCAGGAGGCAAATGATACAGCCAGAGAAAATAAATAAATCTGACTGCTCTCATGCTTAGCCCTGCTCCTGCACACCAGCACTTCTATATATGGCAGCCCTGGAGCTCTGATGCACAGACATCACAGAGGAGCACATGATGAGTTGAAAAAGTAGTCCAGAAAAAGTTAAAGCATTAGGCAAGGAGGAAAATTGGATGGTTTTGCAAGAATAAGAGGAGAGAAAGTACGTGACATGTCTGCCAAAGAGGACTTGGGTCCAGCAGCTGCTCCCAGAAGTGACATGCAGTGACACTGTTTGTTTGATTCAAAAAGGAGAAGCTACAGGAGGGGTCTGAAGGAGAGGGACACCCAATAGACACATGAAGCAGCATCAGCATTGATCCAGCACTGCCTAGGCCATGACAAAGCTGAAGACAAGAGCTTTGTGAGACACAGCAAGGGTGTACGTTGGGGTAGGCACAGTCTTGGTATCCACCAAGGGGAATATTTGACCAATGCACGTGGTGGAGCAGCTGGCAGAGTGTAAATGTGTTAAATGGGTCAGCACAGAGGTAAGAGGTTGATTATAACTCCAACTGCAGAACTTTGGAGCCCAGAACCACATTTCAGAAAGGTCTACGGTTCGGCAGAAGTGCTTTTACATCCCATTTGGATTACTCCTATCTCTAAATTGTACTAAAGCCTCACAAAGACTGTGATTGAAACCTGCAGAGAGAGTATTATAAAATAAGGTCTCTGCTTTCTCTCTCCGGTTTAAAACAAGAGCTTTAAAACTAGTTCTGGTCATGAAGGATCCATAACTCTCAAGGCTTTACAAACCTCCAAGACTTCATTGTAGCTGGGACCATTTTGTAGTAGACCTGTAGTCATCAGGCCATCTGTGGACTACACTGCACCTTGTCTGCCATTCAAGAGGAGAGGTTTAATTTCTTCTCTGGCTGCACAGAAATCACCTAAACCACTACCTCCCTCCTGTATGGACCAATTGCACCCAGGGGAAGAAAGGAGTCCAGGAAGTTGTGTTGCACCAAAGCTCTGAAAGCAATGTGGCCCCTGGTCCAGAAATACATCATTTGACAGATAAATTCTGTCAGAGGCGTGGGAGTTATCAGGGAGCACAGGCAGAAATGCTTCAGACACTGCAAGTGAAAAGTTTCAGCTGATGCCTGAAATAAGCCTGTGAGACCTGTTTTGGGGAAGCAGGAGCCCAAAGGATATGGTGACTATGCAGGAAGAAGGAATTAGAGCCATAAATCCTCCCATCACATGCAGCCCTCCCTGACATAAAAATACTACAAAAAATATCCAAAAGTAAGGCCTGTGGGTGGTGAATGCTGTTCTGGGTCTTCACATTTGTGCTGCTCCTCTGCCCTTTTGTTCCTGCTTTTGGGCACAGCAAAAGAAACGTGGAAACAAATGAAGAATCAGTCGCACGCAGGAGGAGCAGAGTCTCAGACAGCAGCTAATGGGAAGCAAGAACATATGTTTACGGTTGTCTTCCTCCCCACGTTTGAAAAGCCACCTTACTTCCAAGGGGGAGAAAAATCCTTTTGCAAGTCTCTTGGAAGCGAGCAGAGCACCTCATCAGCCGGCTGCTGGCTCAGCTCTCAGCAGTGGCTCATTTTCCTTCATCTGTGCCCCCTCCCCAGGGCTCTGATGGAGCCTGTGATTAATTCGGCTCTTCATTCGACTTTAATGCTGTTCCACAGTCATTTGGTGGAAGTCGTTTCTCTCCCGTGGCAGAAAACATGACATTCTCATGCACACCCGTGGGTTGTTGTTTCAGATTGATGGCTCGTGCCGCTGTCAGTGGCAGAAATGTCCCTTCCACAATCCACATCCTGCCACCAGGCAGGGGATGGCTCAGTCCCCACATTACAGAAAGGCCAAGAACCCATCAGACGGATGGGACTGACCTGGGCTGGTGTGGGGCAGCAAAGCCCCCTGAACCCAGACCACACAAACCAGAGCACGGCTGACAAACACAAATTGCTGCCAGGGGAGGGAGGAGGGGAGGGAAAGGAAGAATAAATAAGAGAAGTAACAAATTTTTGCTTCTGACATTCTCATTTAAGCACAGAGACTGCTATATAATTTCTTCATTCATTCCACAAGCAAACCTTATCAAGAACCCTCAATGCATCCCAGAGGTGACCTCTCCTACCCAACTGCAGTGTGTGCATGTAGGGCATTTGCACAACCAGCTTACTGGGAGACCATAAGGTTGTTCATATCTGGAACTGGACCCAACTGGAATTCATTACAGGCTGCAGGACAGGGAGGATTAAAACTGGTCCATGCACAAACTATGAGCAAATGACAAATTGCAGTACTGGGGCTCCTGTGTATAACACAGCACTAGACACACATACAAAGCTAGGAGCACTTTTATGTACTTCAGTCCTTCACCAAAAGTATAATAAACAGACCGTGTAGGTTTTTATCACTTGATTCTCTGCTTTGTTGAATTTTTTTTCCCAAAAAGTTCGCTTTGCCCCAAGCTGAAGTTATCTGTGGAATTAATTACCTCAGGTCTGACAGCAGCACTCAGAAACAGAAGTGTAGAGTCCTAAAGTGCTTCAAAAACAGGCAAATATTAAATTAATTTTAAAAATTATATCAAACATGTAACATTACATATTAAGATGGGGGTTACCCTGTTCAATGTCACATACTAGCCACTCCAGAGAACTTACTCCCACGAATGACTGGCACCAATCTTTCCCAAATGTAGCCCATTCATGTCTTCTCTTGTCTGCTCCAAAGAAGATGAAGGTTTCAGTTTTCAGATGAGTAGTTTTTACTTTGTGTTCTGGGTACTATCTGTTGCTGGATAGTCCCATCTAGCAGCTCCACAGCACTGCCATGGTCATTTCTGTGTGAGATCAGAGCAGAAAGTACAAAGAATATTTGGCATCATCAGGATTAAACAAACTTACACACCTGGAAATTTATCTCCAGTAATGATTTCAGCTGGGATATGAACAGCAGGGTCATTGGGTCATATTTTGCTGTTCCAGGTAGATTTCATGGTGTGACTTTCTGACAAAGCTTTCTTTTCTGCAGGCTGAGATTAGACAGGTACTCAGAAGTTTCTCAGAAAGAGAAAGAATAGAGAATTAAAAGAAAAAAAAAACAAACACCTTGAACTGACAAATTAATGAGTGTGTATGAGACAGAAAGAAAAACAATGTTTAATGAATTGTTATGGGACATTGCGTTTTGCAAAACATTCATGGCCACACAATAACCATGACATGCCATAGCCAACACACTCACTTGCAATGAATGTTTTACTTAGGCTGCTCTCCAGAAAGACGGAAGGTGCTCTCCTTAAAAGGACCATTACTAAGAAATCAAAGCTAGATAATTAATATAACACACAGCGATGACGAGTGAGCAGTGAACAGTGATATTTATACATTTATTTTTTAAGTGTTCACTTTCATCTCTTAATTTTTATTATTTCCTTGGTCTTTAAAAAGAAAACTCTATTTTATTGATCCTTTCAGAGAGAGGAAGCATGCCTGACTTCCTACTAATAATTATGCAACTGTACGTGTTTCCTTTCCCCTCAAAAAAGCAATCACAGTGCCTTTGACTTCACTTGTAATCTTCATATTTCTGGGTTAATTTATTCAGTCCTTGACCTCTCCTAGATTTGGACCTTGAAAAATTAAGTTGGCAGACACAGATTGTTTGATGACTTTTCTCTCCCACACAAGGAAATTTGGAGAGTTTATCTTCTTTTGTTTTTCAAATGGAAGGCAGGGGAGTTACTAGGCCAAAAAAAAACCCCCAAAAAACCCAAGGCTTTGCCTGTTCTGTTCTTCATATAGTTATTAAAAATCTTGGAGCTTTATTCTTACTACGGTTGATAAAAATAAATGGGAATATAAACCAGTAACTAACCGGAATGAAAAAAACCCTACTAGTTATAAGAGGGAATGTGATATGCTTCCTTGCACCCTTAGGTACTGACAAGAGCATAATTAGACATACACCATATGTGTATGCATGTTATGTACCACCATCATTCTTCTTGTACAGGACAATATTTTGCTTTTGCTTCCTCCCTGCATCTCTCCTTCACCCCTGGGAATTAATCAGCCAGTAACGAACCCATCTGCACAAACTCAGCCATGTGACAAGTTACCATTAAATTGGTTTCTGGTCTTCCCTGGCTCCTGCATTCCCACCACCCACCCCCATTCTCCCACTTGCACTGCAAATCTGTGCAGCATCAGAGGAAGTTTGCTTCAAAAATAGGATCCAGCATGCCCCAATAGGCTGCTTGAAGACATCTGAGTTTTACACACAGGAGGTTTTCAACATGGGGATTTTCTAATTTGGGTCTACTCTGGGCCAGCATTAGTATAATACAGGACATTCCAGGGGGAGCAGATCCAGTTCCTGCAACAGGAATCAGGATAAATTCTAAGTATTGATGTGAAGGCAGATTGTCTTCTCATCAGTCATAGCACTATAAATATGACCCTGAAGTTGATTTAACAGGAATTTCTCCTGTTCTTGATCTGCAGTAGCAGCATCTAGCATTGACTACAGAAGTGCTCAAGCCTTTATGAGGTTCAAATTACAGGGAAAGAGTAAGATTTCCCAGGCTTGGGCTTTCCTGATTAACACTGATCCACAACAGCTTGGTGGTCTGTGAGCATCCCATGCTCACTGTGAGGACCGAGGCTTTTGGGGCTTGCAGGATCCACTGAGTTCCAACACTCTCAAGAGACTGCAGGGTGACTGACAGACAACAGCTTGAGCAACACTCAAGGGGACAATGCAGGCTCTTTCTCCTGCCTCTTCTCTTTTCTGTGTTGTCCATGTTTTTTGACTTTTCCTCACCCATTTTCTTTAAATATGCAATATTTTTTATAGCCTTGGGGTAGAGAGAAAAAAACATACCTTATCCGTGGAGAATTTCATGTCAGAAACTCTGTGCTAGGAAAACATGTCATGTAAGGCAATGAGGAGCCATTACAAACCCCCGGAGGGAATCAATATATGCCCTGTCTCGCAGCTCCTGTCCTGTAGCCATCACACCGGCACCTGCAGCAGACAGACTGTGCACTGGGTTTTCCTGAGTTCAAAACTGTCCCCCTGTTCCCTGCCAGCAGACACGTGTCTTCAGCTCCTTTCTCCAGTGTGATCTGGAACTAATGACAACAGGCAATATTTTGGTTCGTGACAAAGGGATCTGCACCCCAAGACAACGAACTTGTCTGCTGGCACTACAGGGTGACATATCCAGAATCGATTTTGCATCTTAGAGTCCAAACTGCTGAAACAAACATAAAAAGGCAAGAGTCAAGAAATCAGATAAAATGAAAGACTGCACTCTTGTAGGTCAAGAAACCCTTAATGCTTCATGTCATAGTTTAGAAAATCACTTTAGCCTAAGACTCACTTAGTGATTATGGTCCCATTTCTACCTCAGATATCCAAGTGAAGTCCTGATGGAAGGTTTAGAAAAGGCCTTTTAGGCACAGACAGGGAGATCAATTTGTTTAGTCTCAAAAGGGAGAGAGTGGAAGGCAACTTGATTACACAGCCTTCGCATGGAGAAGATATAGGGCGCTTAAAAAGGATTCTTAATCTAGGAGAACTGCTTAACAAAAAGGTCCTGACTAGAAGCTGATTCCAGACCAGTCCTAATTAGAAATGAGAAGCTTTAAAAAAA